>JBBPDB010100498.1:0-16860 GCA_037974465.1 Brachypetersius altus
TTTACAAATACTAATCAGAGATATTATATCAGACAATGACAATGAGATCCAATAACTGACTTAATTTACAGTTAGCAAGGGAACTGAATCAATGACTTTTGAGGTTTAAAACATGGTTTGAATTACAGGGGATACCGGGGGGCGGGTGTTCTTAACTGTGTTATGAAGGCAGTACCCCCAATTATAGAGGATAAATTAACACTCTGGTTTGAAATATAATGGTAAACAACGTGAGGCAGGTAAATGTACCGGATTAAAACTTAGCAGCAACAAAGTTTTACATAGCTGGTTCAAACTGTCTGTTAATTACTAAGTTTGATGGGTGCGTTTGAGTAGGGGAACTAAAAAAAGCATGAGTACAGTTAATGCTATCAGTTTTGTAACAGAGCCATCTTTAAATGAATACAGAGTAATCGTCTAACTCACTCAAAGGCCAGGTAGGATAGAAGAGTGGTGGCGAGGAAGATAGCGGAGATGCCGCAGCCGATGTAAGTGATGAAGGTAAGGATGGTCGCCTGTACTCGATCAGTGACCACCTCTCTGGAGAGGTCCTTCATGAATGAATAACACACATTTAATATATATCTCCTGTATTCTCACACTAAACATATGTTGTTCTGCATTTTGTCATGACTATAAGTCACCATCAAATTTGTAGACTGGCCTGCATTTAAAATAGTTTAAAAATACACAATAATATAGATATATTCAGTAATATCAGAACAAAGAGTGGTCAAATAGTGCTCAGTAAATACTACATGATATTTTGCTTTAAGTCCCCATCCCTAGCAGAAATCAAATTAAAACATGTTTTCACTTGTTTGTAAATCATGTGATTTAATGTGCCATTTTCCTTAATATCAGGGCCGGTTATCTTCTGTAGGGGCTGTTTTTTTGTTCTGGGTGGGTGTTCGCAACAGGCTGGTGTGTAAGTATAAGTGATTCTAACTTCTAATTGGTGCTTGGATTAATTTTGTTTGTATTTAGGTTGCCGTGTTTCATGAACTGGTGTCTGTCCACTGTCATTGCCCCGCCTTTAGTTGCTGTGTTGCATGTTTCTGGGTTGTTTAGGCTCTTGTGCCTTTTTTGCTTTTTCTTGTAAATAAAGTAAAATGGAATCCTGCATCTGCGCCTCCTTCCGTTGGCAATACGTGACGGGGGCAAAGAGCATTGCTACAGAGCAGCTTGGACCCCAGGGAAATATCCACAAATAAGTAACAAATAAAAACAGGACTTTTAGGGTGTGTATGAGGATGGATTCATAAAAGCTAAAACTGTGATTAGACGAGTGATTTCAAACTTTTTTAAGCTAGTTCATGCATGCTCACCATTAGCACAGCAAAGCTGGTGAGGTGGTTGCAGCTGCACACTGTCTCATTTGTGCTGGTGTTCATCACAGCACATCCTGCATTGTTCCAGCCTCCTAATCCTTCTAAAACGAACAAAATACATTTCCATGTCACCATTATGCCGTGTTCACTTAATGGTCTTATTTGAGAGTGGCATGCACAATCCGTATATAATTTGCATACTTTAATGAAACACAGATAAACTAGAGAACTTTAAAAGACATAATAATACAAAAAAAGAAATAAACACTTTCTCTAAAAAAATCTTGCCATAATAGGAAAAATGCATTATCTTTCAAATAATTACTTTTGATTAATCAATAAAAGAATGTTTTTGATTGAAAATGTTTTTAAACTGAGTTTAATTTAGTGTTTATGACCACCTTAAATAAATAATTTCTGGCTTACCATTTTTCTCGAAGTCCCAGAAAACACAGGTCACATTCCCCTGTAAGACAAAAGCAACAGAAATGAGAAAGGCAGTGGGAAGAGGGAAAGCATGTATGTGAGTGTATGTAAGTGAGTGCACTTACAGTTGCAGGCTCTTTATGCCTCAGAGTGAAAACCACATTTTCCCTCAGACCCTTGATGGACAGGTTGGCTACGCTCGACCCAAGAACATGGCTGTTGACTGTCCAGTTTTGTTCAGAAACATTGTTTTTTTCCTGTAGCAGCAGACAAATTAGTCAGAGAGGACTTGAGTTGTTGGGTATCATTCCTGTAACCACTGAAAACAATATTCCACTTAGAATAGTCCAGTTCAAATGCCCCAGGATTAACTGGAATACTATCTTGCTACACTAATATACATCTAAACACTGGACATTTTTACCTTCTCCTATTAAGTTCTCATTCTAGAGACAAGGCTTTACAATATGAATAATGAAATATAATAGCAATTCTTGTGTTATTTCTGCAATTGGTTCTTATTAGATGTCTTATTAAATGTAAACCCGTATTCGTGCTGTACAGTTTACACTGCACTCTCGCAGTGCTACAATGAAAAAACCAATGTTACTCCTGTATAGACAGCACTGTAATTAATGCACAGGCATTTTCTTAGTAAATACAGTAATAAAAATACAGGGCTTTAAGAAGACCAAAACAAAAAACATGAGAACACTTGAGATGTTCCACGGGGGAAATTTTGGATTGCAGCAGCCAATCAGCAGCAAGAAGAAATAAATAGTTACTTTCAAACATCCCGCCTCTGAGTACAGCAGTTTCTTTGCGTTTTCTTCGTAGTACCAAAAAATTAAGCTGAACTGATGTTAATATTTATATTACAAAATTAGTAAATTATATTTTTCGCAATAACTTTTGCTTTTATGATGTCCGGGCCTTGTCTGTCATGCCTCCTCGTACTGTTTAATAGGTGTGAATCGATCTGTTATTGTATGTATGAACCCTTTTGCACCATACTTTTATAGTCATATCAAAGTACTTTTAAAAAAGAAATAGTAATATTGTGCTGTTCTGAGCACAAATACTAGGCCATTGTTTGGCAATTTAAAGTTCAGGCAATTTAAAGACAGCTCTGCACTTTCAAAAGCTAAACATAGTTTTGATAGAGCAATGACCACATGTGCTTATTTTAGCCCTACATACATTATTTCTATGAAAAGAACTGAGATGCACTTCTTTCTTTTCTTTACCTGGAACAGGGTGCTCTTGTTGTAAAAAGTGAACTGAACTCTTGATGCCTGCTGCTTCTCGTCTGAGGAGAGGTTTTCCATCAGAGACATGGGGAGCGTGATGGAACCCAGAGAAGGGCTGCTTATAGACCTTCTTCTCCTGCCTTTAACCTGGGTAAACACACAGACGGGCAGAAAATGGCAAAGATTTAGAACAGCATGAAGACACGTTTTCTTTACAATGTCACATCAGGATGCAGTTTTTAAAGATAGACTGAAATGCATCAGCTAGTGACTACTTTTCAACTGGTCAAAAACTGAAAGTAAAAGTGAGATTGAATCAAATAGAACGAGAGAAACACGCCTGTGAGGAAAGGAGGCTGTCTACAGCAGGTTAACCAAAATGGCAGAGCACACATTACAGCACAATATTACTATTTCTTCTTTAAAAGTACTATTATACGACTAATAACTGAGTTTTTTATGGGGCAGCGTGTGTTCAAAGGGTTCATACATACAATAACAGATCGATTTACACCTATGAAACTGTGATATGTTGCTTCTAAAACACTACTTACAGTAATAATTCTATTTCAAATTTCCAAATGTAATACAAAGAGCTCTTTGAACAAATATTTACATCAAAAAGGTAAAAGAGTTTCTACTGGCTGCCACACTTTAAAAATAAAGATAGAAGCCGCAGACATGTATATGTACTATACAACAGGTATGTTTTGAAATTATTTATGTACTTTTGGTGGATTTTCTATTTGCCTACTATAAGTTTTCTAGCATTTTAAACAATAAGACTTATGACCCATTTAATTCTACATTTGCCTCTGTTTGGAAGATTTATTTGACTAGTTTCTCAGGTCTGGCCTTCTCTTGATTAAACCACAATGTGTTTTATTTTTCTTAAAAAAATTCTTACTTCCTTTGAGTCAAACGTCCTTTGTGTCACACTGGGAAAAAACGGCAGCGAAAATGTACTGACAGAAGTCATGAAATCAAAACACGCAGTGAACAATTTATTTCTAATTTGTGGATTCTTTTTGAATGGACAGCACTCTATATTTTGCCCACTTTGAAAGAAAAGCCCCAAATTGCATATTTATTAAGCAAATATCTAAAATGAAGAGCACATGCAATTTCACTCATTAAAAGAAAAATAGATATATAGGTTATAGTATATCAGCTTGGTGCAAACATGCAAACCTTTAGTAAATCAGGGCTTCAATGAATTGCACAAGGCTTGAGGGTCATACTTTACCTGTAAGGACATTGTATCTGAGACTGAGAACGATGTCCCCATGAAATTGGTCCCATCGATTTTCATCACCATCAGAGAGAGTGACCCCGTCGTAATGCTCCCTGTTTTGTCCTGAATGAACAGCTTCAACCCCAGCATGTCCACAGCCTTGATCAATCTGACAACAACAATGAACAACAACCATAAACCATAAACTCCATCCAAACTCTTGTTTCATTTTTACTTTTACAGTTACTCTATTTCAATGTCATATTGGACCTCACTGCAGTCTCCTATGTTTTGGAGCTGTGGAGGCTGGTCTTACTGTTTGGAGGAGGAGGACACATCCGCCGGAGAGCTGAGCAGCTTGTCGATGACCGACAGCACGTTCTGCCCCAACTCAGGGCTGATGCTAGGTGCGGACAGAACGTTCTCCACTGTGTTGACCACCTGATCCACCTGATAGTTGCTCAGTGTGGAAAAATCTTGGTTCAGCAGTTGATTTACCACAGGATTCGTATTGGTGTCTGCAATATGAGATGAACAATTTAATTCAAACATAATATGATCACACTCGGTATACAACAATCACAATTAAAAATCGCAGTTGTCCATGTAGGATTAATATATTGGTTTGTTCTTTTTCTACTTCGATAGTTAGCAGTTGCCTGTGAAAATGTTATGCAAAGGTATGTGCCATTTTGTCAACCATATTGAACTCAGTAAATAAATATAAACGATGCAATCAATCTTTGTTCATGCGAAGTTCCACTCGCTGCACCTCACACGTGGTTACAACCACACTGTGCTTCCTCCATAGCAACTACAACCACCAGTTTTGCAACATATTTTTTATAGTTTATATGTATAATTGTATTTGTTTGTATTTTTTAAATTGCACCTTTTGCATTTAATGTTTCATGTATGCACCTGGGGTTTGAGAGAAATATTATTTCAATTCTCTGTATGTCTGCTATGTATGGCAGAATTAACAATAAAGTTGACTTTGACTTTGACTTTGAAAGCTAATTGTAATGGTTCGGTCAGTGGCCGGTAGGGGCCAATGCTTTTTAGTTAATTTTGGGGACTTTTATTTTGATTTTCATGTCTGTTTAACCTTTGTGTCACATGTTTAGTTTCCACCTGTCTTGTGTTTAGTCTGTGATTACTGTTAGTATTTAAGTTCTGTTTTGGATGTACATCACTGTCTGTCCATCGCCTCATTTCGCATTATTTACCCTGTCTGTACCCTGTTCATGTTTGTAGCGGCCCTTGAGCCAGGTTTTATTTATGTTCTCGTTTTCACGTTCATGTCAAAATAAAGAGCCTGACTTAATGGATGCCTGCCTGCCTTGTCCCTGCTGCCCCCGAGGTAAATTACGGACGCGGGACAGATGGACAGACCATTACAGATGGACAGAGCATCGGTGGTTGATCCGTGAGATGTTGAACAGAGGAGAGTCAGAGGACAGTGAGGGGGAACAGTGCTCTCTGTGGTACGGGTGGGTTGACGGATCCCCATCATAGATCCTGAGCGGTTCGTGGACCCCTACGTCTCTGACTCAGCCGCGGACAAGCTCCCGGGTGGGTACGCCTACCGGCGAGCCAAGAGACCCGCAGCTCGACATAGGCGGAGGCATGGGGGTCCACGTCGGATCCGTCGTTCACCCGATCCCCAACTGCCCAGAGAGCCTGAGGCTTCCTCCAGCTCACCACCACTCTGGCTCGACCCTGCCACGCCTCCAGAGGCTCGTCCGTGGATGGTCCTGCGAGCCTCACTCCCTGCCCAAGACGGCAGGGCCGAAGCAATCACCGCCAACATTACTGAATAATGTTGTTTGCATTTGTTCTTTTTCGTTTTCTTTAGTATATTTAGTAATATCAATGTGAAAAAACATGCATGGCTCATCTAGACATAAATAAGACTTTTGCACAGTACTGTAAACAAAAAGAAACTCTGTGATCTTACCACTTTTTGTTGTGCTGGTAGTGGTGGTGGTGGTGGCGGTGGTGGTAGTGGTGGTGGTACTGGTAGTTGTAACATGCACCGCTGGTTGAGGAGGCATTGCTGATGCATTGCTTTGGTTGCCTGTAGGGCTGGGATTTTGTTCTACTGAAGTGCTTGTTGTCGTAGATTCTTTAGTGGTGACCACAGTAGCATCAAGGGTTGTCCAAACATTACTGTCTGTGATGTTGTCTGGGCTGGATGTCACATTATAAATAGTGTCTGTGGAGTTATGGGTCGAGATGGCTGAGCTAATTACAGGACTTGAGGTCATATTAACTGTGGGAGAACTTTCAGGGCCTTTATCCGTGGGAGTGGTTGTGTTTTCTGTGGATGTAAAATTGTCCAGAACAGTAATTTCTAATGTAGTTGTCATATTTTCTGTGGATGTTGTAGAAGAATCCAAGGTTGTGATATTGAATTCTATTGTTTTGTTATATTGTGTTGTGTTTTGAGGTAATGCTGTACTGATCATTGTTGAGTTTGAAGGAATTACTGTTGTACTGAATTCGTTGAACAGGTCTTGAGTGGTATTGTGTATAAAATCTTTCGAGCTAGGAGCTGTACCATTAAGCACAACGGCTGATGTGTTAACCTGTGTAATGTCCTCTTTAACAGTCAAATTAACTTGTGTTATATTTACAAGGTGTGTTTCGGTTATTGCTGTAACATTTGTGGTGTTCAGTCGATTCAATGTAGTGCTCAGTTGCGTTGAGTTCTCTGTTGTGGAAAGTGGTGAACCTGTGGTGTTTGGATGCGTTGCACTAGCTGTAGCTGTAACATTTTGAACTGTGTTTAAATCTGTTTTGCTATGAAAGGATGTTGTATAAAGTGGTGAAACAGTGTTGTTTAGCTTTGTGTTTACTAATGCTGTTCCAGCTGTAGTTGTTTTAGGTTGTGTTGTATTCCACTGTGGTTTGACGGCACTGAAGGTTGTTGCATTCAGAGGTACTGCAGTACTGGACCATGCTGTGGTCAAAAGTGGTGCGGTTGCATTTGCCAGTGTTGTGTTTAAATTGCGTGTTCCATTTGAGTATGAAATATTCTGTGAAAGAGTTGTTGCGTTATGAATTGTAATCTTTGCTGTGTCAACATGTGTTGTACCTTCAGAAACCCTTGAACTATAGGGTGTTGTGTCCTTTGTGGATGTTGTGCTAAGCTGTGTAATGCTAGGTAGAGTAGTTATTGTATTGAAGTGTGGTGTATTTTGTGTTGTTGTTATAGTATTAAACAGTGTATTAGTTTTATTCCAGTTAGAATCTGAACTTACTGGTGCAGAAACTGTTGTGTTTGATTGTACAACCTTTGACTGTATTGTGTTGTTATGTTGCTCAGTTGTTTCATTACTCTGAATGAATGTTGTATTGTATGGTGTGCTAATGTCTGTGTGTGTACTTCTGAGTGAAGCTGTAGAATCAACTGGTATGGCTGTTGTGACTGTAGTGTGGAGAGATGTACCTGTACTGAATGATGTGATGGTTGTATTGTCAGATGATGCTACAGTATCTGTACCATGTACTGCTGTGACCACAGAATTTGATGCTGTAGTTGTTTTATTGAAGTGTGTCACTACAGGATTGAGTGTTGTGATTGTAGTATTGAATGGTGTAACCGTATTAGACATTGTTACTGTTGTATTAGGAGATGATGCTTCACTATGGGGCTGTATGACTGTACTATTGTTTGGCAGCTCCACAGAATTGGATGATGTAAGTGTTACTTTGAAGTGTGTCACTACAGTACCTGGTGCTGTGACAGTAGTAGTGAATGGTGTACTAGTATTAGATGATGTTACTGTTGTATTAGGAGATGATGCTTCACTAAGGGGCTGTATGACTGTACTATTGTTTTGCACATCCACAGAATTGGATGATATAGTTGTTTCTTTGAATGATGTTACCATAGGCCTGAGTGTTGTGACTGTAGTATTGAATGGTGTAACAGTACTGGATGATGTTACTGTTGTATTAGGAGATGATGCTTCAGGTTTGGTATCTATGACTGTACCATTGATTATTGTGATCAAAGAACTGGACGATGCAGTTGTTTCATTGAATGATATCACTATAGGCCTGAGTGTTGTGACTGTAGTATTGAATGGTGTAACAGTGCTGGATGAGGTCACTATTGTATTAGAGGATGATGCTTCAGCACTGGGCCGTGTGACTGTACTGTTGCTTGGCATTTCCACAGAATTTGATGATGTAGGAGTCACACTGAAGTGTGTCACTACAGTACCTGGTGCTGTGACAGTAGTATTGAATGGTGTACCAGTAATAGATGATGTTACTGTTGTATTAGGAGATGATGCTTCACTATGGGGCTGTATGACTGTACTATTGTTTGGCACATCCACAGAATTGGATGATGTAGTTTCTTTGAAGGATGTCACTATAGACCTGAGTGTTGTGACAGTAGTATTGAATGGTGTAACAGTATTGGATGATGTTACTGTTGTATTAGGAGATGGTGCTTCAGTTTTGGCTTCCATGACTGTACTACTGACTGTTGTGATCAGAGAACTGGATGATACAGTTGTTTCATTGAATGATGTTACTATAGGCCTGAGTGTTGTGACTGTAGTATTAAATGGTGTAACAGTACTGGATGATGTTGCTGTTGTACTAGACGATGATGTACTGTCCACAGAATTTGATGATATAAGAGTTGCAATGAAGTGTGTCACTACAGGACTGGGTGTTGTGACTGTAGTATTGAATGGTGTACCAGTATTAGATAATGTTATTGTTGTTTTAAGAGATGATGTTTCAGCACTGGGTTCAATGGTTGTACTGTTGAACGAAGAACTGGATGATGTTGTTGTTTGAATGAATGATGTCACTTTAGGCCCGACCGTGGAGACTGTAGTATTGAATGGTGTAACTGCATTAGATATTGTTATATTAGAAGCTGTTGTATTAGAGGATGCTGCTTCAGTATGGGGCTGTATGACTGTACTATTGTTTGACAGGTCCACAGAAGTGGATGATGTAAGTGTTGCAATGAAGAGTTTCACTACAGGACTGAGGTTTGTGACTGTAGTATTGAATGGTGTAATATTACTGGATAATGTATCTCTTGTACTGGGAGATGTTGCAGTAGAACTGGGCTCTTTGGCTGTGCTATTGTTTGATGTGACCACAGACTCCATGTTCTCTGATGTGCCTTTTGCATTTGAGGAACCACTACTGGCATCTGTAGCAGTAGTGGAAGGTGTTGTATATTGTGCTTGGCTGGTACCATTCTTAGTAGTACAGCTCTCATTTAGAAGCACAGACAGCACCTGACCCTTCTCGCTGTGGAAAAAATACAAAATTAAAATGAACTAAAATAATTTATAAATGCATACTTCCAAATGTATGGGTCAAACACTGTGCTCAGTAAATTCACCCAAATGATCCACAGCTATTCATGTGTCATCTAATCACAGTAATTCAAATGGTGTATAGTGTTAATAGTGCTTACCATGTAAACTGAGTGTTGAGAGAGAAGTGGTTTAGTGTGCATATCTGTTTAGCACTTATGTTTGCAGAGACCCAGGTGAAATTTGAGTTGAAAAGACTGCCTGCAGAATCACTGCGCAAGCCACACAGAGCTGAGCAGAAATAGAAAGCAAGAATGACTTTAGAAGACACTCAGATGGAGCCCTACACTTTAAAAAGGGTTAAGAACACTTCGTGAGTGTGCTATGCAATTATATGCATGACTTGCATGATATTTCAGTTCTTACCTAATCTAGTGACTGTGCCATCATAGGTGATGAAGGTGCTGGACTGCAACAAGGATGTGATTGCCTCACTGACTGCACACACATCTAGAGGCTGCTGGAGTTTCAGCGCTACCAAACATCTGTACAACCTGTGAGAGAGCGATAACTTTATCAGGTAAAAGTGCACTCAAATATATGTAAAAAGCCCCCAGAACGGGGCTAATGTACAACCAAACCACCTAAAGATCACCTTGTTCCATCCCCATGACACTGTATGTGTGCCCCCTACGATCAAAACAACAAAAAAAAGCTTTCAGGAAACATAGGCAGGAAGAAGAATATGAAGAATTTCAATGATCAAGACACACTGAACACTACTATAATCGTTTACCTGATAGTTATTAGAAATATTACACAAGGAGCTGTGAAGAAAGAACATCGTTACACATACAAATAGTGTTCCGTAAAGTGAAGCATGCATAGAAAATGCTGTGTATTGGTTATTGGGTGGGGTACATACGGATATAGGTAAGACTTGCATGGACTTTCCAGCTGTGTTATCTGGTGGGTTTAAAAAATACGGAAAGTTAAAAAGAATTAAAATTTGAGTTTCATTATTCCTCCAAGGCTTACAATTTTCAGCGATTAGACACAGAGTATGAATTACCCCTCCATAATTGGGGGGTACTGCCTTCCTTACACTGTTAAGAACCCCCCCCCCCCAAAAAAAAATTGCAATTTTGTCTCTTTTGGGGGATTCTGGGTACAGTACCCCCCAGTACCCCCCTGTAATTCGAACCATGATTAGACATAAGTGTTCAGAGTAACAAGTACCCAAATATGATTTGTGTGGTCAGACTATAGTGTGTCCATGTAGAAATATATATATCCACAGTGATTGCCATAGTGACAACACATGCATGGGTAGGCTAAAATAGTAGAATTCATGACCTTAAATGTTGGTGTGCACCATTCCATAACTATTAAAACTATAACAGAATGGTTGTATTTAACACACCAGTGTTGCAATTTCAAGCAAATATGAACTAAGCTAACACTACCACTAGAGTTTGTATCAATAATAATCAGAGAAAGGCATCCAAGTTCCAATCTTTACTGAAACTCACTGTAAAACCACATCAGCGACCAGGAGTCTGAGATAGTGCACACTGATGTAAAGAATCATCAGTCAAACACTCACTAACTGCTCAAATGTCCAGAAAAGCTTTAAAGAATTGAAAGAATTCAGGCTTTGTGTGGATTTTGCAGAAAATATATCCTATCTGACCAAGACCTATAGTATGTTTGTATCTCCTCTATACAGTACTCACATTATTCTTGACATCGTCGAATATAACATCAAGACTGCCGATAGTCAGATTAAATGCATAATATGCCCCTGAAACAGGTGGATAGGAGAATGTGGAGTCAGAATGGTAAACACACAATCTACAAAAAGAAAGGCTAACTCTTAAATGGTGCATGTTCACCTGTATCATTACAGAATCTGCTACAGTCACAGTAGTGTTCTGTGTCATCTGAAAAACAGAGGGGACATCGGTGAACATAAAAAATAAGTGTTACACATTTTTACCCCAATGCTAATCAGCCAAGATAGAACTGTTGTCTGACATTTTCCCTTGAGCTACAATGCTTCTTTAGCAAACAAGTACATACTATTTAGTGTCATGCAAACTGTGTGCCTAAGTACTCTCCTGCTTTTACACTAGAGTAGGAATGAATAAGATAATTGGACAGCTAATATAAAACTTTTGTACATATACATAGTCAGAAATCACATAAGTAAGGCTGTTTGAGCAAGAGCAATTTGAGACAAATGTGTGTTGATTTAGGCATGTGGATTGTGTTAACTATTCTTAAACTGGGTTGGCTTGTTTACTATTCTCAAACAGCCTTATTTATGTGATTTCAAACTGTCATCGTCTATGGTAAAAATACCAGTGGAGACACGCAAAAAGCTCCTCAGCAATTACAGGAAGTGTTTGATTGTAGTAATAACAAATCAAGGCTTTTCTATTGATTATTGAGAAGGGCAGGAATAATTTTGGACATGTCATTTTTTGTTCAAATGTAAATTAAGACTGAGAAATATTTTTCTCCGCAATGATGCCTCTTGCAAATCATCTTATTATCTTCTGGGAGACGCCTGTGTCATTTCCAATCAAGAAGAAACTTCCTGTTGAATAAAAGTAACTAAGTAACTAAGATGTATGGGCTTATAACTATATATAGTTAACTATACAATGTTTGAGAATAGTTAACAACCCATTGTAGTTTGTGTGATGATTTAGGCATGCGGCTTGTGTGATGATTATTCTGCGGTATAATCACTTGTAGCGACATTCACTTTGGTGCAACTGACTACATATGGTGCAATGGTAAAATTGCACAAATCCCTTTAACAGCCCACAATGCATTTCCCAGGTGTTTTTTGGTGAAGTGGTTTGATCATATTGCAAATACTCACTGTTACAGCGCTCTGCCTGATCCTTAGTAAAGACTTGGGGGATTTTCTTCTTATAGCTAGGGGGGGGACATAAAGTTGTTATAAGATTTGGTATGTTTGAGACGACTAAACGTAAAAATATTCCATATTTGGAAAAGGAAGGAAATGGGAGAGCATTAAGAACATATGTCTTACCATGTGACATTGACTGGATTCTCTGCCTTGCAGACTTCAGATGAAGGAACGGAGGAGTTGCAATATATAATACCGTCTCCAGAGGGCAACATATGCTCATCCAGACACAGGTTTCTTCCTAAAAGGACAGATTACTGAGTGCTGCAGTGGTGCATAATCAATGGCCCATTGGACTTGAGCATTATTGTGGGTCATTGGTAGATGATTGATCACCTCTTACCCACCGCCTCTTAATAAACTTTAGAAACTCCATAAATAATTCATTAGAATGAAGGACATCTTAGGTCTCACCCACCCACTCTCTCTACCTCTCCCAGTAATTCAACACGGAGAAAAGATTTGTCTTTGTCCTGGAGGAGCTGCCTTATGAAGCATGTGTTTGTGGTTTCGCTTAACTGAAGCAGAATGCTGCAGTTGGTCTTCCTGTGATGAAGATGCAGCAGAACGTTAGCTAGGTATTTTGATTCTGTGCTTCTAGCCAGATGCTAATAACTCATAACTAGCTTTAAAATACATGTTTGCAGATTACTTGAAATCTTTCTTGTCTTCACAGTCCACATTAATGTCCTGTAAAAAACAAAATGAATTTAAATCACACTCAATTTTAATCATACTTTGTAAGATAGAGCTCTGAACATGTTCATTCCTAGGAACAGTTACCTGTGGTTTGACTGTAGAGGTACTCTGGCATAAGGCAGATGTGCTTGCTGTTGTAGCTTCATTGGATAACGTGTCTGAATATGTGGTTGATGTGGCTGATGAGCCTTGCATGAGATCTACATGACCACATTCAGGTCGGAAAAGGTCTGAAAACTGAGGGTGAAAATGAGGGGAGGGTGAAAATGATAAAGGTAGGAGAAAAGAAGTGCATCATAATGTACAATAAAATAAAGACGCGTCTATATACCCAGGCCTGAACGTCTTGCACAGTCTTATTGGATTGTACCACCTCAACACTGACAAACATCCAGTAGTATAATTCTAGAGAAAGAGAAAGAGAGAGAGAGAGAGAGAGAGAGAGAGAGAGAGAGAGTGAGAGAGAGTGAGAGAGAGTGAGAGAGAGTGAGAGAGAGTGAGAGAGAGAGAGAGAGAGAGAGAGAGAGAGAGAGAGAGTTTTAAGCAACATCCGTGAGGGGAAATAATAAACATGAATCATTACTAAAACTTTTTTTGGCTTACTTTGGTCATCACAGAACTGGGAAATGTTGCACTGCAGCACCATTGTTGAATCTTTAAAGAGAAAAAGTATATTATTGTATTTATAATGTTATTTCAAGGTCCTGAAGCCCTGTAAGATACCTGCTGAGGATCAGTTTTTCGATTATATGTTAGTTGTTCACTTGTGATTAGTTAAACGGAACGGACCTAACTACAGTACCATGATTAGTTATTTTCATAGATGTACCGAGATGCTCTCTGCTCCGATTGTTTGTTTTTCTAACTTACATTACATGGAACTAACTTACAGTTTTCCTGCTTTTGACATTTGCATAAGTTTATTTCCATGACAGTTTTCCAACCTCCATTAACTCAATGACGTATGTAAAAGACCTTTGTTCTAACTGGCTGCTCAAAACTCTGTCTCAAAACTCTTTCTATACCTTCGTGGATGGACAACAGTAAGCTGCTGTGGATAGAACAGACATTTGGTAACAGACATACCTGTGTATTAAAAACAGGCTATTCATTACCGTTTAATTTCCATATGAGGAACAAATAGACTAAAGAAGCAACTTTATTCAATGTACATATTATAACAAACTCCTTTGTTTAAAAATGTACCCTGACAATTTAATCCAATGTATAGTCTGTTACTGTGCCGTATTACAAAAATTGTTCCAGTAGTGGTGAAGAACAGGATAATTCCAAATAATAAGTAATAACAATATATTCCAAGTAGAATCCTGCAATGTTGGGTAATTAGGAAAGAAAATGTAATCTATATGTAATCAAGCAATCACTGTTATCTATGTAACAATGTTATAATCACTGTTATGTAGTCACTGCTATGACAGAGGAATCCATTTTTTCTGTGTAAATTAGAAGATGTTGAAAGTACATAGGTTAACTGTTCCATACCTGTGGGTAAAGTGCTGATTGTAGCTGCCGGAAGAAATATGGTCTTGTCTGCTGTAAGAGTCGTGGGGGTTAGTGTGGTTAGAGAGGGGAAAGACGGGTTCAGTCTTGTAGATGATACTGTAGTGGGACGGCCTGTGGGGCTACCAGTCGATTCTTCATGACCCTCTGTGCTTTGTTCTGTGGGGGTAAAATATATAAATACCCTCTTTGTGAGCCACAGAACTTTTAGAGACAGTAAGATGTGAGGCACTTTTCCACAGGCATAAAGGAACCGTGCCGTTGTTAATCCATATTGCAATGGCACAAAACTTGGAGCACGCTTTGATTTTCCAGTGTAGTTTGTCATTCTTTAGCTGTGCAACAAAAACCTAACCCAACAAACTTGCTAGTTATACCCTGGAACATATTTCCATTTCTCATACTGTTAAAATTGGCTAGCATCATAGAAAACTCTTCAGCCCGAACAGACGTATCTTTAGCCCGAACAGACAGCAGTGCTTGTACTTTGAATTTAGTTCCTTGTACTAGTGGAAAAGAGCCACTGGACATGATTAACAGGGTTGTGCTTAGCATGGTTGACACAGCTGTGAATTAAGCGAAAGGTGCAGTGACTGAAGCAGCAGCAGGGGAAGTAATAAAAGATTCATTAGTGACAGCAGAGGTAGTGGTGGTAGTAGCTCTGGTAAAAGGAGCAGACGTAGAAGCACAAGGAGGAGTATCAGTCGGATTTGGAGCTGCAATTGTGGTAGTAGCTGCGGCTGCTATGGTAGATATAGTAGATGTAGACATACCAGTAGTACTTGTTAGTGGAGCTGTAGCTATGGTTATAGCTGTGGTAGTAGGAGCAGATGTTGTAATAAGAGTAGTCGTAGCAGGTGATCTTGTAGTTGTGTTAGTAGCTGTTGCAGAAGGGCTTGTAGATGTGGTCTTTGCTATTGCTCCAGTAGAGGCTGAATCAGTCATATTTATGATGGTAGCTATTGTGGCAGAAACTGTGGTACTAAGAGTAGGAATTGTAGGTGAACTTGTATTTGTAGTAGTTGCTGTAGTAGTAGGACTTGTAGATGTGGTGGTTCCTGTGGTTGTAGAAGTAAACAGAGTACCAAGTTCTATAGCTGGGGTGTTGGAAGTAATAGTAGGTGTGGTGGTTTCTATGGCAGCAGTAGTGGCTGAATCCGTAGTACTTTCAGTGGTAACTATGTTTGTATTAGAAATACTAAGAGTAGCAGGTGTAGAAAGACTTATAGTTGGAATTGTGTCATTAGTAACAGATGTGGTTACTACGACAGCAGTAATGCCTGAATCAGTGGAATTAGTTGGAATGGTGGTAGTAGTAGTAGGTGTGGTTGTTGCTGTGGTGGTAATTATGGTTGTTGGTGTAAATGTAGTACTAGCAGTTGTGGGCTGACTTGTAGTTGCGCTGCTTGTTATGGCTGCAGTAGTGGCTGAACCAGTGTTACTTGTTGAGGTAACTATGGCTGTAGGAGTAAATGTAGTAGTACTAAGATTATCAGTTGTACCGGGGGTGGTGGCAGTAATAGTAGGTGTGGTGGTTACTATTGTAACAGTATTGGCTGAATCAGTAGTACTTATGTTGGTATCTATGATTGTATTAGTAGTATTTAGAGTATCAGATGTAGAAAGACTTGTAGTTGGGATGATGGCAGTAGTAGTAGGTGTCGTGGCTGCTTCAGCATTATTGATGGCTGAATCATGAGTACTTGTGATGGCAGCAATTGCCGCAGTTATAGGTAGATTTGTACCTCGGGTGGTGGCAGAAATAGTAGGTGTGGTGATTAGTATGGCAGCAGTTTTGGCTGAATCAGAAGTACTTGTGGTGGTAACTATGGTTGTAGTACCAAGATTATCAGTTGTGGAAAGACTTGTTGTTGGGGTGGTGTTTAAAATAGAAGGACTTGTAGATGTGGTGTCTACTATAGACATGGTGGTTGCTAGTGCATTGGTAATGGCTGAATCATTAGTACTTGTGGTGGTAACTATGGTTGTAGGAGTAAATGTATTATTAATAAGAGTATCAGTTGTAGAAAGACTTGTAGTTAGGGTGGTGTTTAAAATAGAAGGACTTGTAGATGTGGTGTCTACTATGGCTGCAATAGTGGATGCACCTGTAGCATTTGTGGTGGTAATAATGGTTGTTGGTGTAAATGTAGTA
>JBBPDB010100638.1:0-23802 GCA_037974465.1 Brachypetersius altus
GTGTGTGTGTGTGTGTGTGTGTGTGTGTGTGTGTGTGTGTGTGTGTGTGTGTGTGTGTGTGTGTGAGAGAGAGAGATCTGATCCAATATGCAAGACTTCAGGATTAGTCCATTTACACACTCTGCTGGCAAAACACTATCAGAGACAGGATTGTTCATGCTTAATTATTGTTTAATGTTTTGTCGTCTTTCTAGACCAATACAAGAGACACACTGAGAGTGTAGAAGTAAGATTTAGAGGAAGAAGAAGTGTTTGTGTGCAGTAGCATTTTTCCTTCAGCTCTTAAAAAGCTGCTGAGAAAGTTAAACAAATACCACAAGGAGAGCCGACCCCTCGCAGAAGCTGCCGTTTCATGTTCACACAGACCAGTGATCAGACAAGAGCTCTGACGTGAGAGACGTTTGCCATTTATTTTGAAAGGCCTTGAGATTTGTCCCCCTCCTATGGAAAATGGAAACTGTCCTGTAAATACTGAATATTCATCTACAAAATACCCGTGGTTTTACATAATGGAAAAAAATATTTATGAATATTCATTCCTTTATGTAACTGCTTAATCCTTACTAGGGTTATGGGTTCCCTAGAGCCTATCCTTGGTTTAAGGGGCACGAGGCAGGGACTCACCCCGGGCAGGGCACCAGGCCACAGCAGGGCTATTAATGAATATGCTTTTAACAATGTTTATCAGTTTTCTCAAATTGCCATGACCCATACCACACCACAGTAAATCCAGTTAAACAGGACTATATGTCCTTCCGATGAGACGAAAAGTTGTTCAGGGTTCCTTAAGTATGGATATTTCTAAGATACAATTAGAAAATGTGTTATGTCTTAATGTGCCAGTAATTTATCTGAGTAGTGATACACAATAATAAACACCCTTACACACACACACACACACACACACACACACACATATAAGAGAGGTCAAGAATTACTGCCTACATTACACTAAAATACATTAAACTCCTGCATCAAACATCACTTTGGCTTTACTAATATGAGACGACTCACTTTTAACAAACACAAACTAAAGCTCGAATCTGTTAGTGAATAAAAGTATAAAATGACACATAAAACAACAAATGATTAGCATCATATGTTCAGTTTAAAAAGTGCATGGAGGTTCGCACATAGTGAATGACTAAGTGCGAAGTTACACCCGCCAAACCATTCTTTTTCAATGTAAGGTGGACATGTTTCGGCTCACGCTGACCCCAGTCTCATTATAGCAGTTGCTTAGTCATTTGATGAGTATGAGCCTCTGTGTACTCTTTCACTTTTAGAACATTTAAGAGGGCTTACCCACTATCTAGCATGTAAAAAGCATGACCAGTGGTGTCCAAACATTTTGTGGACTTTGTTTTCAATGGACTAAGGGCAAAAACTAAAACATATTCATGTATAGAAATATAATTAGGCTTCAAATTTAAATAAAAAATTTGTGCATAATATTTCCCTTTGTTTTCTCGTTAGAAAAATACCTAAAACAGACCTATATTTAAGTTATATAAAATATAAAATATATTGGGTAATGGAGTGAGATATGGCTCATTTCACTACCACCCTTTGGGCAATCCCCATTTATTCCAACCAGAATACGTTTTGTGGCACTTTTCATCCTACTGCATGTAGAGGTTGGGCATGTATGTGTTAACAACACTGACAAAAGCTACTTGACTTTATTAGCTGGCACCAAAGCTTCCCAGGACTATGAAAGTGAAAGTGTGTGGATGTTTTTGAGCATTTTGTTACTTGGGCTACATTTATCTAGCAGATGACAAACACTGACCCAAGTCCAGGCTTAAAGACTTTATGTCTTGCTAGTCAGTGAAATACAAAAAGGCAGAAATGGTTCTCAGGGCAGCAGTCTTACTCTGAGAGGTTTGAAAAATCAGTACTGTTGTTTTTATTGATTGTTGGGCTCACATTGCAGTCATTCCTGCGTAGCTCAGTAGCTCCATCGTCTCCATAGCTGTCATCCATTTGAGGCTCTGATTCATCAGCTTTCTCTGACACAGCAGCACAAAGCAGAAAAGGGTGAGTAACGCCCAGCTGTCCATAAAACAGCTAGTGATAGAGAGATACTCTGTTAGTAGTAAATGTAGTTCTGCACAGTATAGGTGAGTAAATAGATTGTCTTGCCTTTCAGTTTGGCACATGTGCAGCATGAAGATGAAAGTAATTCAATCACGTCTTTCATTCTTATTAGGACAAGATGCACACCTGCTACAACGGCCACGTTCTCCCTCCCTTTTTCTTTCTTCCTCCACCAGTGATGCCTGCCGTCAGCTGTAATGGAGAATAAGGCGAATCATCCGGGGCAATGCATCATATTTCAATTTTAAGCACTGGCAGGTATTCTATTAGAGAGAGCCACCTGAACCTCCACGTTTCATTGCCACTTATATAAGCTCTGTTTGAACAAAGTACTTAGGCTATCTCTCTCTCTCTCTCTCTCTCTCTCTCTCTCTTTTTGTCTCTCTCTCCCTCTTTATCTTCCCTCTCTTGTTCCCCCTCTCTCTCCTTCACCCACACACATGTATAAATACTCAGCGTACAGTTGATAGCCAGGCACAGTCATTCTGTGTCCACCAACGTTCACATTACCAGCATGACTCAGTTTGTTATTTAGACGGGCTTTCCCTGTAGAAAAAAACAGGTACAAATCCACTGAAAGTTGCATTTATTTTTATCAAATCATCACTGTCATAACAACATCCCTTATCTCTGAAATGGTACTTTCATATTTACTATGATTTTTCTTTTATCCACACACCAGTAACCACATAAAGCAAATGGAGCGAGACTGGCCAGGCTTTAGCCAAACCATTAGAAAACATATTTCAAACATTTGAGTAGAGACTCGCCACATAAGGTTGAGTTCACAGTTTGAATTTTTGGGCTATAGAGTAGGTTGTGTTGTAGCTGAACTATGCTAGTGTTAGCACCATGCCAATGTCACCATGCTGAAGGTGATGTTAGCACCGTGCTAATTTTAGTTGTGTTCCCGAGTGGCATTGGCTCTATCATCAGGACATTGTGATGCCACAGATATTTGTGGAAAGGAGTCCAAGAGAACACAATTGGGCTCACTCAACATACTACCTACCAGCAGCAGTTATATTTATATAGTGCTTTTTACAGCTGATGATGTCACAAATCAGCTCCACAGCATCCTGGTTGAAACCCTTAGTGAGGAACCCAAAAGTGAAGGGGGAAACTATTAGTTGACTTAATAACTAGCGATTAGTGTTCTCCTCCAAGCTTGTTAAGCTGCTGGTAACATCATGTTTTAAAAAATCAGACGATGCTTAATGTGACTCGGAGGAAGCACAGGCCTTCACCCTCCCAGCTGGTAGGATCCTCTGATCTGGAGTCCTAGTGGAAATATGCAAAAAATATGCAAAAATATAAATTTTCACACTTATGTCAAATAAATTGTTGTCATTACTACTGCACTACGAATGTACTTATTTTTAATAAAACATGTATCATGAGGCTGAATGAGGGTTTGCCCAGCAAAACATGCTCAGAGTTGCTAATAAGGAACATTTGTTTGGGTAGTGTGTGAACTGGTTGAGTTAATTTTGGACTGTTTCTGTGGCTCCATTGATCACGATACTTTTAATAGAGTATTTGCCGCATTTAAGTAACATTTTTAAATCAAACATAATAATGAAAAAAAATCAGGTTTCAGTATGACACACTGCACATTGAAAAGAGGATATGAAAATGAGTGTTGGCAGCATGTTTGACTGTAATTGCTGTGTAATGAAACATGTCATGGTCTTCAGGTCTTCTTTCACTGCCTGTGGTTAAAGCCAGGGTTCTGTTGGCCCGACACATGTGACTAATGTAGAGCTTATGTAAACAGAGATCTGGCGGTTTGATGAACAGAAATGCTGGGAATTTTTTGTTTTTTCGGACGTGGTAAGTTCTGCTGAGCTAAAGGGCATAGTTTTCATTCATTTCTTACTTAGGGGAACAGAAACCTAAGTGTGTGTGTGTGTGTGTGTGTGAGAGAGAGAGAGAGAGAGAGAGAGAGAAAGAAAGAGAGAGAGTGACTAAAAAAGAGAGCGTAGAACAGAGAGAGAAAATGTAGGGGTAGCTCAGGTGTTGTAATCTGCTGAGTACACTGAGGTAGATCTTTTTTTAGAACAGATAAGAGCTTGTTCCAAAACAATAGAGGTGTGGAATAACACTGTACATGGAGCTTGATGAGAGACAGAGAGAAAGGGGGGGGCGGGGGTCTAGGAAGAACTTGCAGAGTGCCGTATTTCGTTGTCATTGTCCATGTTGTAACTGGGTCTCCCTCTGTGTGTGTGTGTAGAATGAGGTTATAGGAGGAGAAATTGAGCTAAAATGTATTGTATTTTGTATGAGGGCATGCAGCCGTGTTTTTGTCTTGCTGAACACCTTCCTCCACAGACTGCCAGACTTGCTCACCAGCTTTTGGTGCTCTCTCGCTGAAACAGGGCCTACTTTCATAGGTGAAGATTATCATTCCAAAATGTTTCATATCCATCTGCAACATTATATTGGAAAAGAAAAGAAATACATCAAAACATTAAAAAAGCCCCAAAAAATACAACAATTGTTTAATGAAAAATACATGTAAGCTTTACCAATAACAGTGGTATAACATCTGTAGTGAAAAATATAAATACATGAATTTGGCATGACTTGATTTTGCTTGTTAATAATTGTAACATAACATTGTTATTTTCTGTAACATCAAATGCCACGACGCCGTGATTTACCCCAAGGATTCCAGGCAGGCAGGGAGACAGGCCTCTATTACTGTGCTCTCTTTATTCACAAACATAGAACAAAACCTGGCTCAGGGGCCGATATATTACAAATAGAAATGAGATGTGTGTGACGATGGACCGATAACCACGGTCCACATGAACTGAATTTAAATACACAGAACATGACAGACAGAAACCAATCACAAAACCCAATCACCAAAACACAGGACACCTGAAACCGTGACACAAGACACCAACATGGACAAGATATCAAAATAAAAGCCCCCAAAACAAAACCAAACACAGTGGCCCCTACCGGCCACTGGCCGAGCCATGACAGCTATAATCCATTCTGGATCAAAAGCTTTTACATTTCTCATTTCACCTTGTTGGTGTCTTATCTTTGACCTGTTGCGTAGATTAAATGAAAGAAATGGGAGCAAATGGTTTACTACATCAGTCTGCAAAGTGCCTAAAGATACAAGGAGCCTAGATAAAGGAGATCCAACCACTCAGCATTCAGCACCACCAGTATACTGATCACCGCCATATCATCAGGAATCATCAGCAGGACTAGTTCAGTAGTTCAGGACTTAAGTTAGATGTGCTTTGTTATGATTGAATGATTCATACGTAGATGACTATGTGGCTTAAAAAACTAAAAACATTCCTCAAAATCTGGTCAGGTTCATGGAATGGACTGAAAACGAGGCCTTTTGAAAGTTCTTCACGAATACATTACAGAATAAAAGAAAGTTTGGCTATGTATAAGGAAAGTATGAAGAAATAAGGGGTAGTTCAAGACCTTTGGACAGTACAGTAGAGTATTTCCCCAAAATGTACCCAGTCAGTCAAACATGTTTGGTGTCTGAAATTTGCATTTCGAGTTTTGCACTGGAGTAATGAGGCTAATGGGAGCGTGTACTTCACTGTTTTGTGTATTAAGAAATATCATGTGTCCTGTTTTTTCTGTAAAGGGAAAGATCATTGCAGGTGTGTTATAACTGGCGTGCACTGAACTGTGGATTGCTTTGTTCTGGCGTGTCTCAGAATTTGGTTTCGAGACTGTTTCCACACACTCCAGGCAAAAGTCTAGACACACGCGATTGACTGTTTCCTGACCTTTGAGCTAAAAGGCTTAAGTGATCAAAACTTGTTTCTGAAGCAAATGTACAGTGCAGGTATAAAACCTATATTAAATTAATTTTTTTAAAAAGTGAAATGTCTCCCACCCAAATAGTTTGAAACCTTTTTGTGAACTTCTTCAAGCTTGGTGGCTCCTCATGAAACCACCTGAGAAAATGAGTGTCTAAAGCTACAAAAAAGCAAGGAAGTAAGATTGCTAATCAGCCAATCTGACCATTTTAGACTAATACTTAGTCTTAATACTTATTAATACTTATTATTAATACTAATGATAGTTACATACAGTGAACAGAACCAGATATTGTAAAATACAATCCTGTCAATACTCCTTTGTGGCTCCTAACTGACATCAGACACAACTCAAGTTCAAATACACCAAAAGGTGTTAAGTCAGAAGTGAGAACTTCAGTTGCTTTGATAAGACCCTATATTGTGAGTTTTCTGTACATCTGTACTTCTGTACATCATCTGTACCGCTGATGTAATGCACCCAATTTACATTTGCTTTATTGCAACATATACACAGGATCTTAAAAGCTAACAACAATGGCACATAATTCTGATTCTCAGCTTAAATAACTAAAATACCTAAAACTTAAATACCTAAATCATCTGTATACTGGAGAGGGAAGGCGAGCCTTGTTGTAGTTGGCCAAACATATCCCTTTACTTCTTACAACGCAAAACCTGTAGCGATAGGCTAATCCAGCCAGAGCAGTGCTTTACAGCGCTCCGCTGGCTTTGAGCTTGTTCTTTTGAGAAGGCTCAGTGGGCTGATGTGGGTTTGGAGGTGAACTGCAGGAGAACTCATGAACTTTTTCACTCTGGAAGAGAGCTGTGAGGGCACAGCGAGCAGCCGGAGCCACGGAACCACAGTGGCTCCGCCTCATTCACTGCTTTTTTTAGACCCCTATTGTACATTTCAAGAGGTTTGTGAGAGAAAGGCCACATACACACACACACATGTCACAAACACACACACACAGTGCAGGTGCAGGTGCAGACAAGAGTGGGGTGGGATTTTGTGGCACCCCAAGATGAAAGGCCAAATCACCCTCTTCTCCCACTCACACACACACACACACACACACACACACACACACACACACACATGCACATTTATATATCTCCATCTCCTAAGTCTGTGTGTGTGTGTGTGTGTTTGTGTGTGTGTGTGTGTGTGTGTGTGTGTGTGTGTGCAAGGATTGTGGAAACAGTACAGAGATGACATGAGAGATAGTACAACAAAAAGAAAGAAAGAATGAAAAAAAGAAGAAGAGAAAGAAAGAGAGAGCAGCAGTCTTAACCCCAAAGATATGCAGAGATAAAGGGAGTTTTTTTTTCTTGAAGTACCATTGTGTGTGTTTGTGCGTGACTGTGTATGTGTGCATGCTCTGCACTGACTAACCACATCCGTGCTCCCTTCTCCTCAATTACACACCCTCTTCTTTGTCTATAGAGCAATCAGAGGCAGGTTAGTCTCATTTTGGCACTCAGTCAAAAATATTTTAATGCCATCTTTAAAGTTCAGAAAAAGTCACTAATTAACATTTTTGTGTATATATATATATATTACATTTAATATATTATGTTTATAATAAATATACTACACACACACACACACACACACACATATAGCTGATGATTGTAGCTGATGATAAGCCACCATATAAATAAGAGCCTTTAACTATTTAATTGTCTGTTTTGTTTATTATATTTAAATTTGGAAGTGCTACTCTTAAGTGGCCAGATTGGTTGATTTGTAAACTTGCTTTCTACTTGATGCTTTGTACTTCTTCAATAGCACCACAGTTCAAGTTCAAGTAAACCAACATTACACACCACTAACATTCAAAGATGTTAAAGCACCATCTCAATTAATGTGTTTTCTTTCATCTGTTTTCTTTTCCCATTGTTAAAACTAACTACCAATGTAATAAACAGTAAACATTTATTTATAGTAATTGCTTTATACTTCATCTGCCAGAAAGCCACTTTCAAAACAAGGCATTCTGCATTTTAGATTTGTTTTGTTTTCTGAGCTCAGTTCTTAAAAAGCATTTACAGCTCTGTTTGTCATTACAAACAAATGTTCATACAAGTTATGGAGCAGTAGCATCAAAATAAAATGATGTATATGAGACAAAATCTTATTTTACTTGGGATTTATATATCAAATAGTGATCCCAGACTTTTGAACAGTAGTATAAATCTCTTGCGAGCGATCAATAAGCCTTTTGCTCAACATCCCAGGGCATAATAAGTGGTTTGTGACCTGTTGCACACAAATGTTTCCACACACTGCACTGTCTAAAGGACACAGTTCACACTGTGAGTGCTGAAATAGACCTTCACTCTCTCTTCAAGCAGTTTTGAGTTGCATTGAATTTATTTCATTCAGCTTGTATTCATCATGAAACTACAGTCTTAGTTCACTTTGCTCTTTGCGTAATCATGCATGGTGTGTGTGTGTGTGTGTATGCGCATATTTGTGTGTGTGTTCATATGGTAGAAGCTTTTATCTGGCATTTGTTTTCATGTCATATTAATACTTATAGTTTACCATGCAAGACACTGTTGTCTCAGTAGCAGGTTTCCATGGCAACCTAGTCGCTAGGAAGTGGTCCTGAGGATTTTGATCGTCATGGGGATGGGTGGGGTTTTACCCAGCTTATCGCCTTAATGGCCCTTTTGCTGCTGCCTTATTAATCCTGTGTGTGTGTGTGTTTGTGTGTGGACCAAAGATAGATTCAAATAAATTATTAAATGACGTGTAACTGTTGCTAAAGACATTCAAATGTGTGCCATTAATAGTGGTATCTCATGATCTCATTAACAATTATATGGTAAGATTTAATATTGAGTATTTTCCTATACCTGAAGAAAAACCCAAATATTCCTAACTGAAATTAGAGTTTGATATGTCATGAAAACACTGTACACACATATTTTTGACTTCCCAGTCTATATTGTTCATTTATGGACATTAACCCTGCAAAGATGGTCTGTTTTCAGGTCAGTGTATTGTGATGCAAAAAAAAATCACACCACAATAGTGGTGTAGTAGTGATACACTACACAGGCCAGAAATCAGAACAGGACTTATTTACATACAGTCACAGATGCAGAACTTACAGATGCAGAAACAGCCTGTTTCATTCTAAGATTTCTTTATTATTATTTGACAGGGACACTAGGAATAAACACATGCAATATGTGTAGTGTATATGTGATTTGCAACGGGATCTGAAAAATAGTGGTTGGAAAATGGTTGAAGAGCATAAAAACACCCTCAGCAGCTTCTCTCTCTTTTTCTCTCTGTCAAGCTGTGTATTCCACAGCATGAACACAGGGTTTCACCAGTTTAGTGTGGGAGTTAAACCGGTGCTGGATTTACACCCACCCAAACACACCCACCTGCCCAAACACAATCACTTACAACCCACGGACGGGATGCTTTGTGGTCAGTGCGTGTGAGTGCATATGCATATGTATATGCGCTTAGATGTGTGTATTTGGTGGATGTGTGTTTATTGCCGCAGTATGGCGGTTACACAACAGCTAGGTCTGAGGGGGCGGCCGACAAGAGCATTACACACACGAGAGCCGTTCACACTGACCCCGGCAATCTGCGGAGGAGAGAATACACACACGAGTGCGCACACACACACACACATGCTGCATGCTCTATCTGTTCCCTTCTCTGGCTTTGTCTTGGCAGTATGGCTGCAGGCTACGTTTATTTTTACTTGCTTTCGAGAAAGATGCTCACTGTGAGGGTGCCTTTTCACTTCTCCGTCCACTTCCATCAGCCTTAATGTGGACCTCTCTCCAGCAGTAACTGCCACTGCTGGACTATATATTGTCTACACCAACACAACACCGGTGCAAATATTGTCACACAATATTAAGAGCAATATTAGGAATTGTTGGAGCATCACTCTCGCTGTTGTTTACACTGTGTCAAAGTTTCATGAAAAAGACACCAACTGTGGCATTGTACAGAAGTGCGTGTAATTTACCTGGCTGCTCCGGAATGTTTTACAAGTATCACAGTCCTTCAGTACCGCAATATTTTAGAAAAATATTTTAATATTGAATTATACCGATACTGTCCATCTCACAGTCACACCTGGCCTTCATGTCTGTGAGCACTATGCTTTTTTAACACCATTCATTTAAGGTCCTGTTTTAACCCCTTGAATGCAATAGTTTTATTCTAATTATTTTAGAATAGGTAATTAAGATTCTTAAGGAAAGTTCAGTGCATCATGATATAAAAATGTGCCCCAATTGTTAAATTGTGGTGATGTAAAGTGTAATAACCTGATGCTTACCTTTTTTTTTTACATTATCACAATATCGCAACAGAAATCTACATGTATAAGGCGGTGGTTTTATGATTAGGGTGTTGGTAATTATGCATGTATTATAACTGTGTTCCCTGATGGATATTTGTGTAACAAGTGTCCATGATTGCAGTATCATATGTTGAATATCATGATATGCAATAACAGTTGAATATTGGTGAAGATCCATTTTTTGAATACACTGTAAACTCACCTGGAGAAACTGTTTACTTAGAAGGACAAGTATAGTAGTTACACAGACAATTATAATAGTATGCTAAATTATTTTATAATTACATTTGGTTTTTATTGGGGGTGGCTCAAAAAAATATGTTAATAATAAAATATAAACAATTCAAAAATTTCTAGATGAAAGCGGTTGAATCAATGTAGAAGTGCATTTTCCCACACCTAGTGACTATTACAGTATGTAAAGTATGTTATTTATGAGAGTGAGGAACTGAAATGCAGGCCCATATTCAGGCCCTGGGGGTTGAAAAGGGTTTAGTTAGTGATTTTCATCGCAACTTGGTGTAGTTATCTACACTGTTCATGGGAAGTTTTATGTATTTATTTTATTTGTGTGTTGATATTAAACTAAGATGGACACAGTAATAGTTTTTTTGGCACCCTCTGTGTGTGTCCTGTTGCACGTTGTGACCCCTCCTGCTCTCTGCTGAAAATTTGACTTGCAAATAGTTCCCTTTTGCATGTGGAGATACGGCTGTAACAAACAAGCAAAAGAAATTTCCTGCCATTTAACTTTATTACATCATGCATGCAGATACAAGGCTATATTTGGAAAGCTGGCCTTTTTTTAGTTACATGCCAGCAAGCACAAATATTCAAATGGCTCAGACATGTTTTGAATAGTCCTGGGATTGACGACTAGCTGCTTTGCATTGGTTTAGAAGAGTGTGGACCATCTAGTCAACAGAAAAGATAAAGGCGGAGAGAAGAGCTGACCTGCATAAAACAATCAGTATATCCTTGTAATGATCACAGATATTTATAAATAATATAATCTAACATTGTGTGTGAATTAATTGCTTGCGGATCTGACGATGAATACACACACATAAGCACTATACGGTCTAAATTGGAGCCTGGAGTCTGGCACAGGTCACTAATTGCTCTGATACAACAGCTAAACCCGGTAATTACCTGCAGAGTTGAATCAGGTGTGTTTGAGCTGGACAGTTGCCAAAACGTCCAGGAAGAACCTGGTCGCCAATTCTCTAATTCTGGTCTACATGGATAATGTTTAAGGCTTTATTCTGTAGTTATAGCGAGGAATTAAAAGTATTTAGACCCTTCTGTTTTTGTTATTTAATATACTTCCAATTTCAGATGTACTTCATATTGTCTTATGACATTATGCTTATAAATACTGTTTAAGGTTATTACATGGAATAGTTCTGTATATGCTGCCTTATCACCACCTCTGTTTAAACAAATACTCTATATACTCTAAATTTCTCTATAACTAACCATTTCACTTAGGCCCATCACAGCATGCAGAAATACTAAACAAATGTGTGAAAATAGACCTTTTCTGTTGGTCCATGTCTTATGTTCACACAATGCAAAGAGTAGTTGCTTTCAAATGGTGTAAAAATAAAAGTTCAGGTGATATAAGAGGTTTTCCTAGTTAAGATATCAGCAATTATCAGGGATACACTTCTATAGTATGGAGAATCAATATATAGTCATATATCATTTTTTTCTGTGAGGATAGGAGAGGAGAAAGAGAGAATAAGTGGTTCAGAATTCCAGGCACGTCACTTGACCTATGCATACACACACACACACGCACACTGTGTGTATTGATTCTTTGATATGTCGTTTACTGTCTGCATGGGCCACTCGTATGAGGCCGTCTGAGTGAAGTAGAAAAGAGTTCCTCAACAGCCCTTCAGACTCGACTCTACTTTTCATCGTTTTTGTTGCCGCTTTCTCTTTTTCTGTCATGGCTGCTGCTCTCTACTGTTTAAAATGCATCTCAGTGGGCAGATGCTAAACAGGAGAACACAGAGAAAACAGAGCAGAGCGCAGTGGACTGGAAAAGAAGAAAAGAAGCAATGGAAAAATGAGAGAAAGAGGGGGGATTGTAAAGATATGCACCTGAGCAAATGAAATGAAAAGCACAATTGTTCTTACTGTTTAGAACAGAACGGGATGGAACGCATGCTGATGAGAGCTCAGCAATGGACAGAGAGAGAGAGAGAGAGAGAGAGAGAGAGTGGGAGGACAGAGATACTGTAGAGAGGTGCTGTTTGAGTGCGTGCTGGAGTGTGTGGGGCTGTAGGCGAGAGCTGTAGAGGGTTGTGTGTGTAGGGCTGATTTGCATGGCTGATGGGAGAGAGCCTCTCACACCCCCACTAAAGCACCTCCTCACTGGGCTAAGAGGACCACCAACACCCCCCTCCCCTTCACAACAGGACACAACCTCCATGAGTGCATTAGTGTGATCACAAAAGCACACGCATATTCATTTTTGGTGATTAAATGTTTATTGCTTTTTTAAAAGCAATTATGGGCACAAACGCATTCAATCAAAGCGACTGACTATTATACAGACAAGGCAACAGAGAGCCAGAGAGACAGACAGGGTCACTTCTAACCTTTAACTCTGAGAAGAGTTATTTCATTTTACATTTAATTTGTAATAACACATTCAATGGCCTAGTTACTAGATGTGGCATATCAGTATGGATGGCAGGGCTTCCCAATTCAATGGGATTCAATGGGAAACCCAACCAGACCTGAGCTAAGACTCAACTGTCATCAGTAGGAGGTTTTATAGCCTTACAGGATGCCCACAAAATATGTGTGTGTTTACTCTAGTCTTTGACACTCTGATGGTGTTAGTGTGGCAAGAATGCAAGACTTTGAATGTTTGTTTAATATTTCATCAGCATTAAAAAAGGATAGGCATGAGGCTGACTTAGTCTAAACTTCAGTTACTGTACCACACACCCTGAATCCCTGATCATAAAATATTAACACCGCAAATAAAGCCACACGGCACATGGCAAAGTAGAACCCAGCTGATAAATGCTGCGGGAGTCTTTTTTTTTACACGCATCTATGACACACAGCTCACAGTAAAGCCTTAAGCCCCACGACTGTGCATCCCTTTTACTGCCGTTCCTGCGTGGTACAGAAACATCATAGTTACAATTCGTGATCTAAAATCGGATTCATGAGGCCCAAATTGCGGCACGAACATGTATGCAGTGGGGTTCTTCTTTTGGTTATACACTATATGGACAAAAGTATTGAGACCATTACTCCAACAGGGACTTTAATGACATTGCATTCAAATACATATACTTTACTGTAATATGAAGTTGGTTCCCCTTTACAGTTTTAACAGCTTCCACACTTTTTAGAAAGTTCACCTCAAGATTTTGTAGTTTCTTTGTGCCCATTCATTCTGTAGAGCAGCGGTCCGCAACCTTTTTTGTGTAAAAGACCAGTTTCATATAAAACAATATTTTCACAGACCGGTATAGAAACAACTAAAAACAAAGAGCATATTTGCACATTTTTTCTGTCCCTCCAAACTAGACTGTATGCTCAAGTCATAAAAATGTCTCCCCTTACACTAAGGCCTCGATAAATATATGCGTTCTGAATGTCATAGACTTTTTTGTTGCATTTTGTATTTGCGCTTGATTGACTTCAGTGAGGCCCTCATTGCAGCCCAATGGGTATTCACCTGTGGGGGCAGTAATTATTCTGTCTAGATTGTTTACATCTTGATTTGTAGTCCTACATTGAAAACACTGTAGTTCTACACTGAAAACCTTTTTTTTTTGTTTTTTTATTAAAACTTACAATCGACAGGCCTACGACAGGCAGGAGAGGAACAAACATCGTCGCAGATATTGCGTTCACTCTCTACTGCACAACGTCAGGTCAAAGAGACGTTTTTTGAGCTTTTTGAAGACGTGAAGATTTCTGCAGAAATTCTTAAACTAAACTCGCTTGTCAGTATCTACTTTTGATTGTCTGCTGCGACTGGTACAAGAGTGCATTACACGCCACTCAACAAATATTTGTCGCGGTTCCCAGAACACTGGGAGCTGTTCGATCCTCCAGAACATCAACCGAACGGCATGTAAATGCAATAGCGGCGTTTTCGATTTCGGCAGAAATTGACACCAAGACAACATTGTATGCAATGGTTTTTTGACGCCACCCGAACGCGCAGACGAGCGAGCGCCGGTGCTGAACGCCCGCATGGACACTTCGATTTGCTCCAATGAGCAGGTAACGGTCGCCGTTCAGTCCGCACTCACCTGACGCCACGAACGCCAGAAAAACGCCTGATTCAGACGTCCATGTGGACGAGGCCTTAGGATCTCACATGTTGCATCAACTGATTAAAATCTATAGAATTAAAATCTCAGTGAACTATAAGTGACAAATAATGAATATAAACCTTTGTTATAGCCAGTGATCTTGGTGAGTTGTGGCTGTTTTAGGATGTTATTTAGGCAGTTCCAGGTTTCTAGTAAGAACATAAAACAACACACACACATATGGTGACGGGGTAATATTTTTTGTTACTCGTTTGCAAGGATCACCACCTGTTACACTTTTGATCTGTCATTAATTTGCAGCTGTAAACTCACAAACATGCAAATGTTCAGAACCCCCTTTGCTAAGAAAGCTGTTGTCTCATTAGCAGCCTTTAGCATGAATTTGACCTTGTGTAGCCTGTGCGTTCATGCAAATTAGAATGCAAATGTTGTCTGTGTGTGTGTGTGTGTGTGAGTGTGTGTGTGTGTGTGTGTGTGTGTCTATGTGAGAGCCACAGGGACTAAATTAAGACATCGTGCCCTGTTTACTGCCAAGAAAATACATACTATGCATTCTAATGCAAATTCATTAATCACATTAGGATACACATATAGAGATAATGTCTGCCTTAGGTTTTACATATAGTAGTATTAAAGTGCAATTCTGAACCTGCTATTCTGAATTCTGAAGCTGCTGCGTAGTTCACAGAGGTAGTGAGGAGATGAGCCTCTTAAAGCCTGAAATTTAAGAACTAGGGCTTTGTATCTGATTCTGGCCTCCACAGGAAGTCAGAGAAGTGATCTCAGCAGGGGAGTCACATGGGAGAATTTCAGGAGATAAAATGGACAAAACAAGCTGCATCATTCTGAACACCTGTAGATAAAAATCTAGAAGTGCACATTATGTGATTGGAGAAATTAAGCTGATCCAATGATCCAGGTGATCTTTTGAGTAAAAGGTTTAAATGTAATGGAGGTCAGGATAGAAGAGTGATTTGCAAGTAGGTAGATAAGCTTCAGATACAGTTTGAAGTGGTAGGTTTCCAAATAAGGCAGGGATCTTCGGTGAGATGTCAGAGGCGGTCGATGAGAATTAGCTGGGCATCACCAGCAAAGCAATGCTTAGAGCTGGTGCAAGGAGTGTGTACAAAGAGAACAAAAGTGGACCAGGAGCTGACCCCTGAGGAACTCCAGTAATGCGTGGGGCTGAGAGAGCCATTCCAGGCCTCCTTGTGATCCTGAAGATAGGATGAGAACCTGACACGTGCTGCTGATACCCAAGTCAGATGAAGTGATGAAAGAAGCATCTGGTGGTGTCAAAGGGACAGTGTCAGAGGCAGCTGACAGGTCAAGGAGAATGAGTAAGTATTGTGAAGTGATTCTGTGACAGACAAGAGAGCAGTTTCAGTTGAATGTCCCTGATTGTACACAGACGGGTCGGCGTCAAGTAGAAAGAGTAGCAGTCTCACTCAGATCGATTTAAAAAGGGAAGAAACCTGATCTGAGGTTAGCAATGAGTTAATTATTGAAGTCAGACTAAGAGCAAGGTCGGTGGAGGCAGCTTGGAGATGTGTGGCAGGAACTGGGTCTAGTGGGTGCATTGTGGGATGATTAGTGGTTATACGTGCAATCATGTAATCCTCGGTATAAAACTGGTTTCATGTTTTAATGTAGAAATTTCCTTGGAACTTAAATAATTGGGAAGATAGAGATGATGCATTTTGCATCCATTTGAATTGTGTATATGTAATAAGACTTTCTAATAACTTTCTAATCTTATCTCAGTTATCTTAGCTGCAGTCTTGACCTAATTTACCAAAAAGAAATGGTTTTACCCTTTCAGGTTAAACATATCATCTGATACATATCTTTGGTTTTGGTTCTAGTATTATGGGTTTCACTTCTTTTTCTTTCACACCTTTTTGCCTGGATACACAGATACAGAGTATTTGATGCCCAAGACACCTGGAAGCCAAAAGCAACTGAATAGAGAAGGGTAGGGTAATTGAATTGGAGCAGGTTATATGAGCTTGCTGTCTACAGGTATCTGATTGTACTCAGTAAAAAAAAAACAGGATAGGTTTCACATAAGGGATTCTAAAAAAGGCAAGTGATGTAATGGACACACACACAGTTTGTGACTCTCAGTCTGCTCAAGATGAGATACACACTGTATGCAACACCTCTGACTGCATGCTTTAATACAGTCTCTCTGCTTGTCTGTCTGTAGGTCTGTCTTTGGGGATTTAAATGAAAATGTGATTCATTTTGTTTTTAGAATACAGGGTCAGCTTAAAGGTGTCAAGTTCTTGCCTTTTTTTCCAGTTAAACTGAAATGTTCACTGCCAACACTTAGCCGGCTACATTCCGCCACTGACCGTGCATTTTCAGACCCACTCATGGAACGCTTTGTTTTTTAATACCATCACGAAAACAGAGCTTTACCCCTGTTGACTGTTTCTTGGAAGAGCATGTCCCAATGCAAGACTAGGCACTGTATAATGCATGTGTATAATGGTTGCCCATAAAACAAGGTTTGAGACTGTGAAAACAGGATGGGAAAATCACAGCCTTGAGCCTTTTACCTTGGACATTTACTAAAGTGATGCAAAGTAGACTTGTTTACTAGACCCATAGTTTTTACCCCTGATCTGCTTCATTGTAGAGCTTGATAATTAGCTGATGAGTTGGATAAAGTATCTTGGATTGAGAAACAGATGTCACTTTCAGGACTGGGAATTAAAAAAAACAGCGTAGCCAGTATCCACTGTATTATGCTGTCAAGTTTAAGTTTCAAGTTTATCATCCTTCACAGATAACATTGGAACCAAGTTCGCCCTCAAATTTGAACAATAAAACACTTAACATTAGTGGAACAAAATAAAAGATAGCAAAATAGTAAAAGTATCCTTGTAGTAAAGTGCAGTGTGTAGATATATATATACAGAAGGTTTAAAGTGACTGTAGTTCTGAAGTGAGGGAAGAGGAAACAGGGTTTAAGGGGAGATGTGTAAACTGTTCAGTTGGTTCTTTTAGTAACCATTGAGTTAAATGTGCGGTCAGCAGCTGTGTGCTGTGTATATTTTTTGTTTTATTTTTTGTTTCTGGTTGCGCTACAGTGGAGTATGCTAGTTGTCTAAGCATAGTCTTCTTCACTGTAACAATGTAAGAACATTATGTTTTTATCACTAATATGTGATGTAAAAAAGCCAATTTAAAGTGAGACAGACACTTGTATTAGAGTGTAACAGCAGGACAGATGAAAAAGTAAACCCTGATATGTGTGTGTGTGTGTGTGTGTGTCTGAATTGTAATCAATAGCCATGCTGTGGCTGCTTCTCTGTAATAAGGGCTCTGTATTATGAGCAGGTGGCGGGGGGGTCTCAATGCAGGCTTATAGATCCTGCAGTCCATAGGGTCACAGCAGAGCAATTCCTGAAGCAGACTACTGTCCTGCAGCTCAGCGCAAACAGCACACAGTACATCAGCACAGTTTTACCTGGCTTAAGCTCATGCCTCAGCGCAGGGACCCCATTAACCCAGTCCACTACACCAAACTGCACTAAGCCCAGTCCTCTGAGATACAGCAGAGGAGTGCTTTCAAACAAGCCTAGCACTCCCAGCCAGACACACTTAAACATCAGGCCAGAATCAGCTAACTCATGCTCCAACAGAGAGTTCACATTTAAAATCAGTCACTGCCAAAAGTACCCCAGTTTTACAGAAAATTGGAGAACTGTTTCAGAAAAACAAAATTTAATTACCAAAAGTTGATCTCCATTTCTGACAAGTTCATGAAATTACTATAATTAATATATGAACCACATACACAACACATTTTAATTAATTTAACTGCAATAGCAAGTGAAATTCTAGAAAAAATGTTAGTTGGTGATGTGTGGGTGTGTGTATGTTTATGTACACTCTCTGGCAGAGCAGCTGTTTCTGCTCTAATAGCTCATCCTAACCTACTGGAGAGAGAGAGAGCGAGAGAGACTGAGAAAAGAGAGAGAGAGAGAGAGAGATAGACAGAAAAAGGAGAGAGAGGGAGAGATAGACAGCGAGAGAAACCGATAGACTGAGAAAGAGAGTGGGAGACAGCAGAGAGAGAAAACACAACATGGACTGATAGACAGCTTTACAGAATTAGAGATCTTTCTCTTGATCTTCTTTGTAAGTGTGAGTTGGAAGGGACCTCACAGCCTCTCACATCGAAAGGTTGGTTTTGAAAGGGAAATGAGATCAGCAGCTCAAATCAGCGCTTGTCTATTTAACTATTTGCATGAAGCAGGGTCTGACGTTAGCTGACGTCTAACTAAAGAGTCCATAGAAATAATGTAGTAAACAGAATATTTCATGGTCTTACACCCTACTTAAGCCTGAACTTCTGTGAGCAGGCCTCTTCAACTGTGGGTCAGTAAAGACATGAGGTAGAACACACAGCTTTGAACTCTTTTCCACCTCCAAAATGTGAATACACTGACAGCCTTGCTGAGTATGTGCAGATATCTGTGTTGTGATGCTGTTCTTAGCCATGTGTGCCTACGTATCTGGGCCTTGTTTATGGAGTTTAGTGCTGTCTCTGGTGTACAGTAATGTGCAAAAGTCCTCGCAAATTGTTGTACATAAAATCTGTATCATGTTATTTGTATTAATTATTTTTAGTCTTATTCAGTGTAGAGAGAAATATTAATGTAGAACAAACATTCACTATTCAATTTTTGAATATTATTTTCACAGGTGCCTTAGACTTTTGCACAGTACTGAAGCTCCGGCGTAGATCACTCAAAGAAGAAGTCGTGACTGAGCTTCATGCCAATGTGTGTACAAGCATGCATGTGTGTGTCCCTGTACAAGACCTTTTTTCGCTCGGGCCAGACCTCTCTGCATGAGACAGGGGCTTAGTGTGTGTGTGTCTGCATGTGTTTGCATGTGTTTGTGTGTGGGTGTGCCATGGCTCTACATCCGTAACAGCTTCAGTGTCACACTGTGGCCAATCTCTCTCTCTCTCTCTTTTTCTCTCTCATTCTTTTTTCTCTAAGCAGGGCTGGGCAGCTCGACATGTAATTATTATTGTTGTGTTTAATGGGTATTGTCGGTACTCCTAGAACTGCACACACCAGCTGACAAAATTATGACAAGCTGTCTTTGGTTTCCGTTGCAATATACAAACTTTCAAATCAGGCCATTTATGGCATTTAACAGACGCTTTTATCCAAAGCGACTTCCATTCCCTAACTACAGGGGGCAGTCTCTCCCTGGAGCAACCTGGGGTTAAGGGTCTTGCTCAGCGACCCAGTGGTGGTGCTGAAGCTAGGATTCGAACCCATGACCTCTTGGTCCAGAGGCGAGTATCCTACCACCATCACACCACCATCCCCACCACCACCACCCGTACTATGGCGGAATAATGAATAAATGGTTATGAATTATATAAAGACACCGCTACTTCAGAATGAACCCGACTCCAGTCCAGCACAGCTTATAGAACTTTTCCATTCGCACAAGGAACCGCGGCGCACCGCAAATAAAACGTTTTTCTGTCACATATACAGCGAGCCGAACCCGAGCTGCTCGGCAGGGCTGAAAATGAGCCTCAGCAGAGCTGACTGCTCACTGCCTTCTGATTGGTCAAACCGTTGTCATGACAACATGAAGCCGTTGTGTTTTCACTGTCTGGAAAAATACAACAATCGAGTCGCAAAATAATAACTGGGACGCCGACAAAGTACATGCACAACTGTCTGTCTGGGCGGAGGATACATTTCACTGGTAGACCAGGACCCGGATTCAAAGCCCCAGCCTCCCCACTGTGCCACCGTGAGCCTTGAAGGTATTATAGTGTATATATATAGAGAGGGATTGACATAAGTGGTACGCAAGCCCGAATAGATGTCAGTGGTACACAAAATGTGCACCAGTTCCCGGCACAAACCTAAACTGTTGAGAAAAGGTGTACTGCTTACAAACACTGAAGGACATTTTTAAAAAGTGAAATATATATGAATAATGTAAATGAGATCGTGCTTTAGTTACATTTCTTACAGTTCTTGTGAACCCCAGAAGCAGCGTTAACAGAGTAGATGTTTGTACCAAACCAACAAAAAAGATAAAATGATATAAAATAGATCAGTTCTTGGCAGCATTGTACTGACACAATATTGTCCTGGAAAAAGGCAATATTTGATTTTATGCCACCTCAAATAATAATGGTTCTCAAATAATAATGGTTCTCCGCAATGAGAAGGAATTGGGTGCTTTGTCAATGAGGAGTGAAAAATTATGAAATATAGGAGAAAGCTTATACCATTTTAAATCTATATTAGCATAATTCATTATGATACGGGACGTTCTGAGCAAATAAGAAATTATATGTGTCAGGTCCCAAGTGGCCACTGTTATTAAAGTTTCAGTTAAAAGTCGACACACCTGATTTATATTATGGTCACAGCTGTTTTGTGTTTAGTTAAGGGAGTATCCTTTGTTTGTAATGCAAGTGTTAAGTTGCTCTGTTTCCGTTTGTGGTTGTTTGATCACTCTCACTTTATCCTTGGTTGTGTTGGCGTCTTCAGGTTGTTTTTGGAAAGAAAGAGTATCGGCCCTCGTGCCTTGTTTTGTTTATATTTGGACGTGTTTGGACGTAACACGGCAGAGTGTGACAATAGGGCCCAGCTGAATTCGTTTTGTTGGGTGGTATGTTGGAATACAGCAGTCTTAAAGTCTGCAGGGTTTCAACCATACAGACAGAGGTTGAAGCTCCTAACTTGAAAATCCTATCTTAACTGTGTGGTAACCATGGTAACGGCAGTTTAGGATCTTATTTAGGAAAAAACAACCATTACAGAACAACCATTCCCTTTTTTCCTATCCTAACTTGAATTAAGAAAAGTGTATTACAGAAGCATCCTAACTTCAAAAGAATGTAAATAAACTCCTAACTTTAGGAAACCCTTCCACTGTCCGAACTGTCGGCAGCTGATTTTTTAGACTACGGGTAATGTGGCCCGTCGGCACGGGGCTCTCCCTCCTGGCAAATGCACTTCGTTTTTTTGCTAAAGGTGATTCAAACATTTGATAAGATTCAATCTTATCAAATATGTTTCTATTCGGGGGGGCAGCACTTTTGCATAAAGTTTAACATCCTGATTCAAAGGACTCGGGGTCTATAGTCACTGGATCTTCATTAGTAGTGCGATTATTAGCCCCTGAGTTGAAAACACCTTTAACAATTGCTGTGTTGATCATATCCAACAATGATGGGCCAAGTATGTTCCAAAAAGTGAGATATAACTCTGGTGGGATTCCATCCCAGCCAGGGGGGATTTGCCTCCCTTCATCTTGACCAAAGCCTTCTTGAACTCTTCTAGAGGAGTCTTGGTTGGTAAGAGCAGGTAGGTGAAGGTCAGGAAAATGTTTTTAGCATTTGTGTGCAGTGTTATTTCAGCCTTATAAAGTAGAATAAAAAGTACAAATGGGTGTTAGAATATTTCTCATTATGTTTCTGCCTTACAGCTAAAAATGGCCGGGTCTTGGTCCATTGAAGTCATAAGCTCTTCTGGTCCTATGTATTAAGAACTCTGCCCTTTGTCTCAGCAGGGTTTTTTTGCTACAGACCTCTCAGCTCATGTACTTTCTGCTTCAAGTTGTGAAAGAGTGTCTCCCAATTCATTGTTGTCTCTAATTGATCCCTTAACGGCATCCCATAAAAAAACTGCCTGTGTTAAGCTCTATAAAGGCTGTCAAGGCTTTACTATATGAGACTATATCCTGTGTGTGTGAGTGTTTATATATTAGAAAACAACACATACACACACTCACACACACACACACATATATAGTTGGGAGGATCTGACTTGATTTTTTTTCCAGATTAGATGACTCTTCACTACGGTGTTACTGGCCCTTTGGCATGTTGTGCCCTCTTTCACTTTCCTCTGGGAGGCGTGGAGAGAGAAAATCAATGGTACAATCAGTTGGAAAGTCTCCTCTGCCAGCAGTTTATTGCACATTCCAGAATCGATACACAAAACAGGATTAAATGACGTGATTACGAGGCTGAGTGCTTCAGGAGCGGCGTGTGACAGCGTGGGAGATTCTGAGGCTCCGCAGAGCAACAAATTCCTGCTGAACAATCTGGAGGATCTGGAGAGCTAATCCAGTCTCGCTGCTCACAACAAGCAGATATGGATGCAGGTTTTTTTTTTATTAGAAAGAACAGCGGAGAAAAGGAACCTTTCTGCCTCCTGAGACCTCCAAATAAAGAAGATTTTGTCAAACTCATTGGGCTTTTATGAGAATCTTTACTGAGCAGAGAGCTGTGACAGCGGCCGATCTCCTCGTTCGAGACCTGCCAGATTTGCTGAAACTGCACAAATTCCAGGGTGCTCTTGGAACGTAACCCCCGTGAATGTCTGCGGTTTAATGAACAGCTCTCTCACCAGACCTGCTCCAGAGGGACATGTCAGGGCTGTGGCGTCTCAGGCCTGCTCTGTTCTCTGGCCGTTGAGCCAAAGACTGCAAATGTCATTCATGATTCATAAAATGACTTAAATGACTAATATATATGCTGGTATTTATGGGAAATCAGAAAGCCCTGTCAGGCAAATAAGCCACGAACCACATGAACATCAACACTGCTGAATCACCGAAACCCTGCGGCGAGGATTAGTAGCAGTTGAGCTGTGAAATCAAAGATCCCTCCCTCGCTCCATTCGCTCCCTCACACACACCTACGGTCAATTTATGATCCCCAATTCAGTATCATTTTCTGAAATGACACCAAGATTGTCCAAAGCATCATCTATTCCAAGAAACCACACCTAGGCTCCAGTAGGACTGGCAGCTGCATGAAGAGACTAAAGAGGATTCAAGAGGTTATGCCTAATTATAGAATAGCCTGGGGAAAGTCCAATATGTAACCTGCACATCTCTGCACATCACACACACACTCACTTCTAGATCCCCATTTTACCTCTTCATAGGAACTGTCTCAGTCTCAGCTACTGATATGTCAAAGTGTCAAACAAAAACGTTGAATGACACAGTTCAACAGGTCAAAATTATCATGTAGAAGTTTCTGTGGGTTCTGTGGTGTTATTCATACTGATCTCAGATCTGTGTGTAGTGTCTCCTGCAGGTACAGTGTTTGTGATGAAGCTAGTTCTAAACTGATCTCAGATCTGTGTGTAGTGTCTCCTGCAGGTACAGTGTTTGTGATGAAGCTAGTTCTATACTGATCTCAGA
>JBBPDB010100644.1:0-23801 GCA_037974465.1 Brachypetersius altus
CCCAGTGGTGGTGCTGAAGGTAGGATTCGAACCCACGACCTCTTGATCTGGAGGCAAGTATCCTACCCACTGAGCTAATTCCACCCACAATCTCTCTCTCTCTTTCTCTCACACAATCTCTCTCTCTCTCTCCTCTCTCTCACACAATCTCTCTCTCTCAGTCTCTCTCTCTTTCACACACACAATCTCTCTCTCTCAGTCTCTCTCTCTCTCTGACACACAATCTCTCTCTCAGTCTCTCTGTCTCTCACAATCTCTCTCTCTCAGTCTCTCTCTCTCTCTGACACACAATCTCTCTCTCTCTCTCAGTCTCTCTGTCTCTCACAATCTCTCTCTCTCTCTCACACAATCTCTCTCTCTGTCTCTCTCTCTCACACAATCTCTCTCTCTCTCTCTGTCTCTCTCTCTCTCTCACAAACACACACACAATCTCTCTCTCTCTCACACAATCTCTCTCTCACAATCTCTCTCTCTCTCTCTCACACACACACACACACACAATCTCTCTCTCTCAGTTTCTCTCTCTCTCTCAGCAAGTATCTCTCTCTCCCTCTCTCAGTCTCCCCTCTCTTTCTGCCTTCACTTTAGCTCTCTCTCTCTCTCTCTCTCTCTCTCACACACACACACAATGACCATCGACCTCTCTGTGAATAGATCTTCCGTCCGCACAAGCTCTGAATCAGACAGGGCTCATGGAAGGGTTGTTGTCCAAAACTCACGCGCTCCAGTTACATTACAGACGCTTTTATCCAAAGACACTAACAATATGAGGACACATTCGAGTTTCAGGACAGTGTGAGACCCAGAGGACTGTAGCAGTAACGCAGGATGACGGTAGATCATCAGGAGAGGAGATGCTCTCTGAACTGACGGAGGTGTTAAAGATAAAGAGAGAGATTCTGCTAGATTTATCGAGTCTTGCCTGGTCAAGTGCATGCGAGGTGAAGCAAATCAAGCACATGCTTAAACCAGACACATGTGTGTGTCTAAGTGAAGGACGCCGGTCCCTCCTTTGTTCTCCTACACCTGCGCTGGCTCGGCTGCAGCCCACGTGCTTCGCTCGGTCATCCGAGTCCCTCGCTGCTAATCCGCTATCGCTGTCTCATCACCATGAAATTTAATGAGCGCTCCGAAACCTGAGACGTTCCACACACACACACACACACACACACACACACTGCGGGTGCACACAGGCCCGTATTTGTTTGGCCCTACCCTGCGCTTGCTCCTGCTTGACGAGCTGCTGAAATGTGTCCTCTTGCACAGGAAAGCAGCATAACGGGGAGTGAGGGTTTATATTAAAGCATAATAAAAAAGCTCCACTGCTGTGAAACACAAGCATAGAACACTCTTTCATTCGGTCTCAGTCTGGCTCAGCTCCTGTTACCTGATCATTTGCATGAATTATGGAACAACAGAAGTGACAGTGTTTGTGTGTGTGTGTGTGTGTGTGTGTGTGTGTGTGTGTGTGTTATCTGACGTTCTTGTCCCATCTTCCACTCAGGCACAAAGAACAAAAGGCACAAGCAAAGAAAGGATCACGTCCGTTACATAAGCAGGGCTTGTCCTCCGCAGTGGACACAGTGTGTCCATTCTGAGTCACACGGTGTTTTTTTGGAACATGCACAGGCTGGCCATGTTTTCAGAAAGAGAATTCAAAGCCTGTACTGGACTGTGTTCAGCCTGATGGCACTGCGCTGACGAGCTCTTCCCATTGCTCCAGTTCTCTGACCTTCACTCCAGCCTCTGCACCGCCGGTGATCCGAGTGGGCTCCGCTTCTAGATTCCAAAATGAGATTCAACTTCTAGATTTTAACTGCATTTCATTGAGCTTCTTTCTTAGCAACTGCTGCAAGCTTGCAGAATGGTTGCAAAAATCCTGTGCAACTGAACCAATTCAGTTGACACAATGTTTTCTGCTGCTTTGACAGAAGGCTAACAGTATTAAAGGGGACATATTATGCAAAACTCACTTTAGGTCTATGGGCTACAAAACATGAAGTTCTTTACACAGAATCACATAAAGAGACTCTCCAGCTTTATTCTCCACAGTTTCAGGTCCTTTCAGAACCAGCCATCTGGACGGAGGACCCAGTGTGATGTAATACTGGGCCAATTTGCATAGAACCGCCCCTCATCTGTCGAGACCCCACCCACTAGATTAGCTGAAGGTCCTCCATGTTGTCTGCTGGTGTTGGAGCACGGAGAAGCCAAGCGCTGTGTCTACAGACAGAGGCGAGTCACTCATGAAGTGTCAGCACAAACCCTGCACTTTCTCCCAGACAGAGAAAAACCAAAGGACTGCATGGCTCCTTCCATTTTAGATGGCCATGTTCCAGCACCAACCGGCTTCGTTCCACCTTAAAAAGTTCCTTCAGTGGCGTGGAGGATCTGGACCTGCTGTCCGGGACAAGTCAGCAGATGACGGAGATGGAAGTACTTTCAAATAATGACTTTTGTGCTTCTATCGCAGCTAAGTATGAGCTTGTTCATTTCGTTTCGTTAGTATGGGATGGGTGGGCATGGCCAGCAACAGCTAATTTGCATAGAAGTGACAGAGCCATAAATGGCTTGGTATGAGCCGGTGAATTCCCACTGCTTTTATAGCAACCACACAAAGTTATATCTTTCACCATACTTCTAACTCTACTAAGCAACAACAGTGGTCTCTTTAAGTAGCCAGGGCAAGTTTTTTGGTGGAGGAAAATTAAAACCATGCAACTAAATCGAAGTCAAAGTCCTCTTGTTTTTCTTTTTAAGTTTTGTGCCCTAAAGCAACGTTTGGTCTGATGGTCACCTGAGATCCAGGATGGCGTCAGAGCATCTGTGATCCAGGCCACGTATCCCTCTCTGAGTGACATCAGGAACGTCTCCAGACCGCTGCTGGAGACCAACTCCTTCCTCTTCTTCAACTCGTCATCAAGGTGGCAGTGAGGAGAGAGGAAGAGGATTCTGGGGAAGAAGAGAGACGGCCTGACCTTCACACCGCTCTGCTCCAAGTGGCTGCACAGATCACTGGCCTTCCTCTGAGAAAACACACATTTATAACATTAAACCAGCACAGAGATCCTAAAAATGTCTTACAGATACATTACTTGTTTTAAAACATCATAATTTGCTGAAAAAATGGCCTGTGCTACAACTTCCGCATGCAAATCTTAATACGTTTTATGATTCTCTACAGGGAACAAACCTAATTATGTAAATGTGTTATATAAACAAAGATTGTGGTGCAGATTGTGGAGTTTAACACCCAAACCATTACATCTGACGTTTATATATATATATATATATATATATATATATATACAGTAACGTAAGAACGGTTACGTTACACGAGAACCTGCATATAATGAAAAACCGTGTTGTTGTGTTTTGGTCAAAAAATACCTTAAAATGCTTATTTTTATAGTGTAAACCATAACTATGCCCCCAGATATGCTCCCAGAACACTTTATCATTTCATTTTAAACAGTTTAATACATTACCCTTAACAAAAATGTAAAGATAAACCCGAGGTTTAAATACGGAAAAGTCACGAACGAGAGAGAACGCTCACGAGAGAGATACACAGAGAGAGGGAGCCAGAGAGAGGAACTAAAATGAGTTTTAAAAAAAAACATATTGACACAAAAAAAGCAGAGAATATCTGCAGGTTCCGCGTTGTTTTGAATATTTCCACGAAAAACGATCAGTTTCGTTCTAAAAAAAAAAAAACCCGCGTGTGATTGGATCCGCGAGTCCAGATCCGCGTAAAACTGGGTGTTTACTGTATTTGCAAAGTACAATGTGTATGTAACAGCTAAGTCCCAAATCCAAGAAAATGGGGACTTATCTGCAGGCTAGATTACGTTTAGCAGACACTTTATCCAAAGCAACTTCCGGGTGGCGACCATTCATGTTCTTTGACAAAAATAGACATCACAGAATTGCAAATGGGAGAAAAGTCCCGAACCCTAACCCTAACCCTAACCCTACAAAACACCTCGAGATCTTAACCTCTTCCCTTCAAGAGTCAAAGCTTGGGGTTGCAAAAAGGATATAGCCCTAAAGGATGTAATGCTGGAGTGGATTGAAATAGACACCTGCTTGTGTATGTATGGGCAAATGAGCCATATATCAGTGTTTCCTCGGGGAATGGTGTTCAATCCAGACTAAAATTGTCGTGGAGAATTGGAACCAAAAAAACTAGTCTGAATAAAAAATGAAGCGGAGTCAGAAAGAGACGATGTTGCTGTTTTATTCTAAGATTACAACCATGGCCGCTGGGAGCTGCCTCCTCGGTCGCTCATCACCTTTGCTCTGTACAGAGTTCTTATAGGCCTCAGAACCAACACTCATTATTCTAAAACGTCTCACTGATCGAATTTTTTTTACCAACAAATTTGTGTCAGTTGACTTGCTTAAGTCCACCTTTCTTTGTTTCTTCCTATAAAATTCACCTAATTGCTAAACTCCACCTCTTTTGTTTTATTCAAGCAATAATTACAGGATTAGTAATTCAGCTTGCAGCAAATGTTTCCTCTGTACGTCTCTTTCCCATTAGGAGGCTCCCCTGGCATGTTAAAGAATTTTCTAAACCGTAGTAAAACATCAGTGATACTAAAGATTGTGGTCAAGATGATGTGTACAAGGATCATATGCTGAAGCAGGCCTGTAGTTCAAAATGAAAGTCTAATGAAAGCTATGGTAGAAAGAGCCTTTTTGAAAGTAGGCTTATTCTCTGAATCTCGTTTTATTTCATGAAGGTGTAAATATTCCCAATAATTTATAATCTTTTTAATCTCTCTCTCTCTGCCTCTCTCTCTCTCTCTGCCTCTCTCTCTCTCTCTGCCTCTCTCTCTCTCTCTCTCTCTCTGCCTCTCTCTCTGTCTGTTTTCTCTTGGTCCCACACATACATAGGCAAGAGGAACGGGACCTACAGCGTGCATCCGAGTCAAAACAGCGTGAACTGGCTGCTTTAGAAGGCAGTAGACAAGGTGGACTCCGCCGTTTTGGTGAGAAAATGCCAGCATTTTTAGCAGCCATAGAAGAGGCTTATCACCGAGGAGAGTTCAGAAAGAAACCTATTGGACCACTTGGTAAGACAAACGTGATCTTAACTATTTCAAAAATAGTAAAAGATGGGCTGGTGCAATAAAAAAACTCAATTAATAGTAAATGAGAATAAATTAATGTGAAATGCCTCCTATAAAGTTATCTTATACATACTCAGCTGCAGGCTAAAAATTATCCACAAGGGGGAGCCAAAAGATCACAATGTGTATTTACTATTTTCATGGCACTTATTTTATTTGCACGTTTTGGAACCGACTTTGAATTGCATTTTACATCTGAAGGATGTTCTATCATTAATATTAAGTGCAGTGCAATGATGGTTTCATCTGTTGTTCATCTGCTCCAGTCCTTAGTCTGGAATAAGTGACTTTTTCCATTATAAACCATTTTCCTTTGTTTGTAGGTTTCTGCATCCGGTTGAAGGATGCAGAGTTGGGTCTTGCTGTCGAGTGCTGCCTGAAGTCTCTGATGTTGGCTTTCTGCTGTGATAACTACAGGGATGAGAAAGTACTACAGGGTCTTATGAGTCAACTCTTCCAACACGGACGAAGACCTCAAATTATCGTCAGTGAATTTACAGAGACTCCCTACAATATTAGCAACAGGTACTCAAATTGTTGTCTACCTTAACATGTAACGGATCCACAACAAAAAAGGATTTCGGAGGCAGTTATTACACTTAACAGCTTACATTGTGATCTAGTGACCTACAAACTTGAATAGTTTCACCACCCCTTTTAAAAAGTTCTATAGAATGAGCCACGAAGCAATGCAGGGAATTTTAGAGGCCTAGCTACCATCTAAATTAAAAGGCATTTTTTCACTACACAGAATTCCAGAACAAGAACATTTGGCACCAGAAGGCTGGAGCTGTGATATTCAAAAATGTACTGAAAATTCCAGTTTTAAAGTGGAATTTAATTAACAAGTTGTGTGTCTTCTCAGGAGAAGCTATATTTGTTATTATTATTATTATGCCATTTTCAAAGTCCACTTTCCTGCTATTGGGAAGAAAAAACAACCCAATAGTAAAAATAACAGTAGGAAGCAAATTGAATCCTCTGTGTTAAGTCACAATGTGAAATGCATGTAACCGTTTGAGTCGCAAATTAAAGGAAGAAGTATTATTACTCAAGCCGCATTTTATTTATATAAAATTTATTTAAAATCTAACACACCCCTTTCCAAAAATGTTACCTTGGTAAATATACTTTAATGTTGGCAGACAGTTTACAATGTGTGTGTAAATCTGTCATCTATAGTCAGAATGTTTGGATTCTTTGGTAGACAAGTAAATCTTTTACTATTTATATTTTTAAAAAAAAAGCACGGACAGATTGCATATCCCTAAACAGAGACCATAAGTGCAATATAATAACATTTAAACAAAAAAAAAAAACAAAAAACCTTGATTCACTTGAATGAGTATAAAAATGCATTTTTTTTTAAATTTTTTTTTTTATTTTTTTTTTTTTTGAACAGGCTCATTTTAAGTGTTTTTGTTCACATAGGAATATATAAACACTGTCCGCTTCCCATTTGCAAAATAAAATGAAAACCCATGGATGGTATAGATTTAAAATGTTGTTGCAATCTTAAAACTTAACTAACTTTTCTACCATTCACAGAGCTGTCAATCATCCAGAATACCCAACAGTACTCCAGGCCCTTGATATTGACAATCCAGTTGTAGCCAACTGTTTGATTGACATGAGAGGTATCGAAACTATTCTGCTTATTAAGGTAAGCAAACCGAACGCTCTTCATGCTTTTCTTTCTATTGGTCAGGCGTTTCGATAAAGGATTCTGATTGTAGCCTTTGCTGTTGTTTGGCCTTAGAATAATAGAGACGCACGGCGAGTCATGCAGGGAGGACATCCTCCACGTAACTGTAGGGAGGCATTTACACGTGAAGGAGACCAAGTGTACAATAACCGCTACTATTCTGCAGACCAACAGAGAGCACTCTACCTTAGCCATGATGTGGAACAAGAAATCAGGTATTTGTTTGTTTCCTGAACAGTTCGGTTGCCTTATTAAAAGGCTTTGTTCACAGTGTACTAAAAATCCAAATCCAGTTACTTTGGTTAGACTGTGTAGCTGCATTTGCTTGCATATTCACACAGCTGCCATAGTCACAGTGCACATGTGAGTATGTTGGCTAGGGAGGGGCAGACAAAAATGTATAAGCCAGTCGCATTTATGAGCGATGATTTTGATGTGTGCGTTCATTAACGGCTATGACTAGCTGCAGATCCAGTTGTATTTTACAACAATATAAAATTTTGTTGTGTCTTAAACTTCTGGATTAGATTTGAATTTGAAACATTTCGTAGACGGGTGGTACAGTAAACCCCCATTTTAACGCGGTTTCAGTCCATGGATTTTTACTGAGAAACGAACTAATAAGTGTTCGCTGCAAATGGTGAAACGCCGCTGTACTCGGAGGCGGGAGGTTTAAAAAGTAGCCAGTCCGAGAACCCTATTTATTTCTCCTTGCTGCTGATTGGCTGCTGCCCTCTGATGCAGTGGCAGTCCAGGCGCACCGGCAGACTTGTTTCCCCCGTTGAGCGTCTCGTGTGTTTCGTTTTGTTGTTCTTAATGCCCTAAAATTATCATCACTGGAAATTAAATCAATTTCTTACTGTATTTACCTGCTTATAGCAAAGAAAATCCACACGCATGAATTACAGTCTACAATCCAGGGGTAACATCAGCATTTACATTCTAGCACATCAGGAAAACTTCAGTGTAAACTGTGCAGTACAAAAACAGGTTTACCTTTACATTGTCTTTTACATTGTCTTTCATGGTAATAAGCAGAGTTTAAAATGAAATTAAAGTGTTTTGTTTTCATAAATGAACAAGATAAAGACAATTTCTCCAAACCTTACAGTTCTTGACTTATGGACACAAATGCAATTAACTACTGTAGTATCAGACCTGTGTGTGTCTGTTTGTGAAGGAGTAGTGGTGGGCACACTGCACCTTTCCACAAAATTTGATGTAACTATTATTCACAGTCCATTGATTACACTTGATTTTAAGAATGACACAATAGTACACACATACAACATTAAATAAAAATACAGTAAAGTGGCCATATATTTTACACGTGAACCAGAGCACAGTGTGAAATTGTCCTTAGCATTTAACCCATTCACCAAGTGAAACAGTAGGCAACTGACCTATGCAGAACTGCAATGCAATGCAGAATTATGCAGAACTGCAATGCAATTCAGAACTAAGTGTACCTCAGTAGTGTCAATGGTAATCATGGGATTCCAACCCACAACCTTCCAATCACAGGGCCACCCGTGCATGCACTTGTATTGCCAATGTGTCACTACTCGTGCATTTGTAATATTTATTTCTCCTTTCTATTTCTCTCACTTTAGACAATTGCACAAAGCTTTGGCTTCCCATGAAGCTCATTTCAGGGATTTCAAACAGCAGGTTGAAGAAGTTAATTCTGACATTCGTCAGAATGAAGTTCTACTGAAGAGAACTCTTGATGAACTCAGAAAAGTCAAGGTGATCTTTTATCTCAAACTCACCAGTCGTGCTGGTTTTCCCTTTGAAAGTCTTTCATGACGTTTAGCAGTGAATTTGGAAAGTCCTGTGTGGACATCAGTGTGGACTCACAACTTTACTTTGAGGTTGAAAGGTTGAGATTTGACCTCGGAACAAAAACTAGTTATTCGGTGGGTTCCTTATTTTAAACATGGACTATGATAACTCACTCTTAATAGCTTTAAAAATGATACAAAGATCAAACCTTCATTAAGGTTGCGTACACTTTTTATTGTGGTTTTGAACAAAGGATGACTTCCTGAGAGCTTGAGCTAAACACTGGGCTCAGACATTTGGCAAAGAAAAAATAATACAAATTAATTTTATCGCAAGTTTTTAAGCTGAAGATATTTTCATGACCATCAAAGAGGAATTCTTTCTTACCATTGTCTAATGGCTGCCTCTGAGAGTTTTGTTTATTTGTATAGATGCAGGAATTCCTAATTTGAAATCCTAATCCTAACTTGACACTGAAATGTCAGATTCTGAGCTTTAGCACCAGAAATAAAACTTGGCAGGCAAAAGTTGCACATCCATATCTTGTCTGAAGTAGCAAGTGGGGGACTAATGTTCACACAAAAGCCTGCTCTGCAGCAACACTATTGTTTCTTGTTATTGATGTAACTGATGGGAAGTTATGCAAAGTCACCTTAAAGTTGAACGCACCTCGTCCAAAGTCTTTTTGGTGTCTTTTTATTATTACTTCATTCCTTACTTGCCACTGCATTTTCAGGGTCAATCCCGGAAGCTTCAGTTGGAGATGAATGACTTGCGTAATGTGGAAGAACCCCAGTCAGAGGACCTGAAACCACTGGTACCGTTCCACATTCATTTTCATTGTCGTCTTTCTTAATGTTTATTCAATGTTTGCAGGGTTTTTATTCATTTATTTATTTATTTTTAAACATTTAAAAAAGGCTGTAGTTGTTCCAGTAGCATTCCTTCGTCCCGATTCATTTAATGCAGTTGCAAAAGTTCAATTAAAAGTTCAAATAATAGAAACTGCAACATGTGAAATGAGGAAAACCCTTTGAGCAGAACTAAGGGTGTGTCCGAAATCACGCACTAGCGTCAGAGCACTGAGGACTGCCTTCTGTAGTGCACACTGCTGTGGGTCAGTACTGTCTTAAACGGAACACTGACGTTTTGCTCTTAGCAGAAATGACGGACTAACATTTGCTTGCGATTCTCCAGCCGCCAGAATATCTGCCGGTTTTACCGCAGTGTCCATCAGTACAATAACTTTATTAACGTTCCTCACATTTATACGAACCAGCCGCCTCCGCTTGGGCTTGTATTTCACTGTTGGCCGCCGTTATCCAACTTGAAAACATGTTGAAAGTCCCGCCCCCTCCGCTAAAATCGCACACTAAGTGCCCAAGTGCTCGATTTCGGACACACGGTAAGACTCAGCAGTGGGGCTGTTGATCGTTTCCATAAGACATTAGGCTGCAAGTGATTTGTTTGTTCCTGTAGTTGATCTGTTGGAGGCAGGAAAAATAGGCAAGTGTGAGGCTCTGAGTGACTGAGGAGGATCAAACTGTGATGGCTAGACAGAGCGATTCTAAACGCAGACTTCAAATATCTGCTGCTAACATCTTGGTGCCAGATACCACAAGACTATTTCAGAGGTCTTGTGGAGTCCTTGCCGTATTTTGGTGGCGCGAGGGTTTTGCTGGGTGTTTTTAATTTGATGGTGGTTTTTGGGTGTTTATGGGGTGTTTAGCCAAGACTATAAGCTGTGTTAAAGAATAAACCAGGTTTCTCTAAGGAAATCTGGGCACCCAATCAGACCTGAGTCACTAGTTTGATAACAATGTTTTGACTTACTTACCAATGATTGACTTAAACTGTGTTATTAATGATATAGACTCGAGATGAAGCACGGAGAGCTTTTCATGTAAACGAGTTCAATTCATTTAACCAGGCCAGTTCTCTTGAAATGTTCTCTTTCAATTAACCAGTTGTTGCTATAACCCAGAAACCAGGTTTATTTCGATGTTAATCGCCATCACGTTCTTTTCATTTTCTTTCCGCGTGTACGTTTTTTTTTTTGTTTTGTTTTGTTTTATTAAAGTGATTTCTTGCCGCACATTTCGTATGTCCTCTCTACATTTACAGCTCCAGCTAAATAAATCCAGACTTGAACTGAAAGTTAAAAGGACAGCGGAGGGAATGTTCGGTCGTGAGTGTGGTTGTGAAAGATACAGTACAGTACTGTGCAAAAGTATTGGGCACCTGAGAAAATGATGCTTAAAAGCTGTTTACTGCTGGGCAGTGGTGTAAAGTTAGTGTTTCCTACATTACAACAAATACAAATTAATACACATTAATGCAGTAAATGGTGGTTTCATGTGTGGCTAAGTGTTCTCTGAACCATTTCCAGACCTCTTTCCTTTTACAAAGCAGATTATGTAGGTTCTCTGTATCTTTGTTCCCAGGAAGATGAATTGGAGGAGCTGAGTAGCAGACTCTCTGTGTGCCATGAGGAGTATGAGAGCGAGCAGCAGCAGATGCTCGCATTGAAAAAGGCGTATGACGAAGGGGAACTTCTCTACCGTCAACATAGAGAAACCATTAACAGCGTTGCTGAAGAAGCAGAGCCAATTAAGGTGAGTTGTCCTCTAGAAAAATTACACTGAGGGGTGAAAAGCCACCACAGCACACAAGCATATTTACTTTCAGATACCAGAATGTTGAGCAAATATTAAATATTGACTCTGCACTCCTCCTCTTTCTTAGTTTTCCATTATGTCTTGAGAGTAGGTACAAACATGTAGTGAGAAAATGCTGCAGGGGGCTGATTTCGTCAGTAAGATTATTTAATGTTACACAACCTGGGAAATCCTCAGACATCCTTGACACAGACCCAGCCACTATAGTATCTGCTAATTCTATCCGCTAATAAGTTCTCGGTTCAAAAATGTGTCTTTGCTGTGACAAAAGAATCGAGCGCCAGTTCCTCAATAGTCAAATTATGTCAAGTAGGCTTTAGTGTCGTTTCTACCATATACAACACGGTATATAGTAAAAATGAAACCATGTTCCTCCAGGACCATGGTACTCCCCAAAAGCAGAACAGAACAGAACACAAATGCAAACAGGAGCAATCATACAACGTAATGAGACAAGACAACGTTCAGTGCAATTGCCAGTGGCTACGTTGTGGATGAATACCGTATTTTGACCGGTACTGTATTCTAGTGAAAGTGACCATTCTGTCATACGTGAACACCACGACTGCATTTTTGCATTTAACCCACTTTTTATAAAGTGGGCAGCCATGATGGCAGTGTGTGGGTACCTCAGAGATGCCTAGGGGTCTTGGTAATCGAACCCATGACTTTCTGATTGCAGGGCGGATACCCTAACCACTAGGCTACCAGCTGCCCCTAGCAGCAGAGATGTGCAAAGATGAAGAACAGAGTTTACATGTCAAAAAGAAAATGCAGAACTGCAATAAACATGATTATGCAATTCTCCATTGCTACTTTGTTTGCCGTCTTGAAGACATTTCTTTCAGCGTCACCAGCTACATCAAGGGGTACTGACTGTAGTGTAAAACGAGTGAAGTACCAGACACACCTTTTCTGAGTGACTGCTCTTTGCTGTGTCTCATCCAAAATAATGACGGAGTTTAAAGCCTTTAATAATTACAGCAAGAAAGTGATGGTCTACTTGTAATGGCTGGATAGGTGCGTGTAAATATGTTGTTTGTGATCTCACAAGATGAATCCAAAATGAGCTGTGGCTTAGTTTCTATTTATGGACCAAATTGACAAGAGTGTGAATGGTTCGTTTTAAAACTTTTGTCACTGTTCACCTATTTGATCAACTCTTTCCTGGATCTACTATGTAACCTTTAAAAAACATTAAGGCAAACTTAGTTGATGGTAGGAGTAGAATTGTCCCTATTCAATGAGGCAGTACATTTAATTTAGAGATGGGCATAGATTAATTTTTTTAATCTAGATTAATCTCGTTGTAATCTTGGAATTAATCTAGATTAAAATGGCTCATTTGAATACTGCCGAAGGTCTGAAAACGGATTGTATATGAGATTCTGTTTAAATCACTTCCATTCAAAATGTAATTTTAAAATGTAGGTATAATGTAGAAACCTATTCTTTGGCATATGTTTTTTTTTTCATGAACAGTGTTCATTTCTGCCATAGCTAATGCAAAATTCACACTCAATGTCATTCTCACCATGTTTGAAGCTTGTTACAGCCTGCAGAACACATTCTTGAATTTCCACGCTATAAAAAGGCCATGTTTCCGAGCAACTTCTTCAAAGCTTCAAACTCCAAAAAAAAAAAGGATATTTTTTGGGCCATTAGCCAGTTAGCCTTTCTTGCTCTTCTAACAGAATAGCTTCAGTGACAGAATATAAAATGAGTTAAGAAGAGTCTGTTCAGAGCAACTGATGGTGGTAAAGTGGCAGTTCTTTATCTATTTATGAATGCATTGGAATGCCAAAAAACACCAATCCATATTCAGATCTGACTTGGGTCTGACAAGCTGCCTGTCCCCTTTACTTAAAGCTCCAGCCAATCAGGGACTTTTAAAGAAGACCATTAGCCAGTACAGGTCACATTACAGAAAAAAATGACCAAACTCTTCATTCTAAATTAGATCCCATCAGCAGAATATGTATATAAGCCTGATTACTGTACGTACTGTAGAGGCTGGTTTTGGGGTGTCCCTCGAGGGTTACTTCAAGAAAACTGCCACTAACCAACATACAGTGCTGCAAATAACAGTTCGGACAGTTCAAAAGCCATGTGTCATGACCCCATGCCTCCTGAGTGCATTATAAGCTGACATTTATGGAACAGCAGGTGTTCTGGTAGAGTTTTTTTGCTCCTAATTTGCTCCTATGAGAGGTTAGAATGTTGTGTCCTGGAAAAGCAAGAGTACTTGGCAGCATAAGGCTACACTTCCAGGATACGGATGTCTAAAGTTGGTTAGTGCATTTATCAAAAGGAAAGAGAGAGATAGATAGATAGAGGAAGACCTACTGAAAGAATGAGATTTCTTGTCCCTAAGCTTTTTTCACGGCAACCCACTTTGAAATGCAAAGAGCATACAGTTGCAGAGATATGGCCTTTTAGACACAAAACCTTGCTCTTTATCCTTGAGAGAAAGGCCCAAGAGCCGGAGAGGATTCAGCATTTGGCAAAAAAACGGTGGCTTGCTGACTTTCTGCCAACGTCTGATTTCACAGGCGGACACAAATAGAGAGCCCTGGATTCTCTCCCTCTCTCTCCTTCCTTTTCTGTCCCTCTCTCGGTCTTATGGTCTCCAACAGCTGGCGGTTAAAGTTAAAATGTCAACTGCATTTCGGGAGAGTGGCCAAGCCCAGGCAGCATGGAGAGAGAGGAAAATGTCATTAGGGAGTGGGGGAGGGTACGTAATGCCACATCCAGCATCTCAATTGCTTAATTGGCAGGTGTGCATAGGGCCTTGGAGGGTGAAGGGGCTGTTTCCATTGGGCAGCTTAGGCAGTATTACCCACTGGAACCACTGGATGCCATGACACTACGTCCTCCCATGACCACACACACCTCCAAAACAATGATACATTTTCACATAAATGCAGACGTTCAAAAAATGACAATGCATACTCATATAAACAAAAACATCCAAAGCAGACGACCTCATGTTTACAGTGAACCTCCAAAGTCATGGCCAAAAAAACTCAAAAGCATAACTCAGCATTTTGACATGACCACAACTGCCTCCAAAACAGTGATATAGCATCTTCACCTGACCACAGGGATACAAACCAGGGATACATCATCTACCTATGACCACACACACCTCTGAAACCATGACAAAGCATCTTCTCAAGGTAATCTCAAGGAGTGTCACACGCTCAGACATTGCTAGTTTGGTACCTAGCATGTCATACTGCACGTAGTGAGGTGCATGGCTTGGGGAAAGGCCAACATCCACAGACAGGGAGGCCTAAACACACAAACACCAGAGCAGGTGCACAACAGAGCTTTAATGTGAAACAAAAGACGCTACAGTTCACAAGCACAAAAACAAAACCACCACTTCTCAGGGCTGAAATAAATCATGGTCTCTCTCTCTCTCTCTCTCTCTCTCTCTCTCTCTCTCTCCTTTCTTTCTCTCTCTCTCTCTCTCTTTCTCTCTCTCTCTCCCTTAATGCCATCCACCTGGCTCTAGTCAAGGGAGGAGCCTCATATTGCGAGGGGGCTCTGTGTCTTCACCGCACTGTAGATGAATTTCATTATTCAGCTTTCATTATTGTTATTATTTGAAATGCTACTCCAGCAAAGCACTGCGCTCAAAATAATAATCATACCAGTGCCAATGCTTCTATATAGCAGGAACATAAATTGCATAATGAGAAGGTTGTAATACACAGCTTGACAAGTGGCATTAAATCAACCAGCTGCCATTCCTTGAGAATAACTGCAAGTATTCTTACAGCAAATTCTGTTGATCCGAATGGGCGCAAAGCCATGACCCAAAGCCGCTGACCTCAACCAGAATTTGTTTTCTACTCCTGTTATGCCGTTGTGGATGAGAGGAACAGAGGGATCTTGATAAAAACTAGAAGGCAGCTTAAATGGGAAAAGGCACATTTTAAAGTACAGGGAGGGAGGATAAAAGGTAGGGAGCATTTTAGAGGAGTGGAAATGGACGAACAAGGTGGAATGCAGACATTTAAAGATAGACATAGGAAAGGTGGCTATTATATATCTAAACAGGAGTCTTATGTGTCTTTGCAGATATTTTAGAAAGGCCTGGGAGTACCAAGCGGCGACTTATGGCTGTAGATGATGGAATTTGTCAGGAATGGCCCAAATAATTTTCCTCGGCAATAATAGTGAATACAGTGTGTGCTTAAAGATGGCCTGTCAATAATGGATGCCATGACTTTCCTTGCCCAAAAGAAATTGCATGCAACTCTTAAGGTGTAATCATAGCAGGACAGACAGAGCAATGGGTAATAAAAAAGGTAATACAATCCTTTACAAAAGTGTTCGAAATCCTGAACGTATGCTTAGATCCTGCGTCCACTTCACCATATACCTTATATTGACAAATAACGGTAGTAACCCACCTGTTGCTGAACAGATTTTCAGCTTGCAATTACGCCTCTGTAGCAACCAAGAAACTGCGTAACCTAAAGCATAACCTAAAGCACGATGTTAAACTACCTTTAAAAGTTTACTGTGAAAAAGTTTCGGACCTTAAATTAAATGCTATTCTTACATGAACACTCAGATTTAACATGGCCTTGAAAATGAGCAACTTAATCAGATTGTTAAAAGAGTGTTTGATGTCTTGTGTTGTTCCAATAAAGAATTAATGGGAATCATAAGTCGCACCATTACAGAAAAGCATATTGACCAGGACTGAAACTATTTTCTAATATTCAAATCAGGTCAAGCTTTATGTGAGGTCATTAACTAAACACATGAAACCTTACCTCCTGCCAACAGGGGGTACTGTTCCTTTGGAATTGCAGTTCATTGTGTGGTAAAGACAAATTCTTTTGTGCAGTCCTGCTCTTTCTTTTCTTTCTTTCTCTCTCTCTCTCTCTCTCTTTGCCCTTCTGCCTTTTATCTGTGCAGTTCTGTTATCGATTGTTCTCTTTGCTTTCAAAGAGAAGCCCATTGGACCGTTGCTCCATCAGACATGCCCCAAGCACCCTGTACACTGCTGTGATCCAACATACATGTCTTTAAGGAGGACTGTGGTAACCCCATCCACCTTCTCTACCTGCCTCCCAAAGTCACGACTCTTATGAGACAGATTATACGACTGCTTCCCAAAGCTTTGCAGACTGTATCTAAGTAAAGAAGTAAAGAATCTTGCCTGTTTAATGCAGGGGGAAGTGAGGGGCAATACATTTCTATAAACTTAAGCCACATTTGCCAGTTTTGTGAAATTAACAGTTTTGTGGGATGACCACCCCATCTTCTTAGCCCATTACAGGAGCAAGAATCCCTTTTATTTATTTATTGATGAAATGCCTTCTTGTTGCCCACAATTTTACAGCAAATGAAATCACAGCAAGTTATTTTGTTCAAGTTTTTGTACCGAACTAAAGGCCTAAGGCCACTGATTTAGATCAAGGTTGTAGTCCTTATTGGTTACAGTTGCCTGGAGTAGCTCTAGCAGGACAGAAATTCTTCCTCTGCATTTAACCCATTCAGCAAGTGAAGCAGCGGGCAGCCAGAAACACAGCGCCCGGGGAGCAGTGCATGGGGACAGTACCTTATTCAAGGCTACCTCAGAGGTGCCACAAGCGGTCCTGGCATTCACACCCACGGGCCTCTGATCACAGGAGCAACTCTATAACCACTAGGCCACCAGCTGGCTGGCGAAGGTAGCTGGTGAGCTCAATAATTAGTAGGTGTGTCCACCTACTTTTGAACATATCATGTAGTATATACTCACAACTTGAATGAGGTATTTTGTGTATATGATGACAAACGCACAAAATAATATCTCTGTGGCATTATGTAACTTTTAGCATGACATAAAATGTCCACAAGGCCCTTTTCTGCAGCCATAGGGTCCTTTCAGAAGTGGTCACTGGACGCTCCTTCAAGATGCACAGAAGTGTCAGGTGTTAACAACCATATAGCTTGCTTGCCACTATTTGATCAGATCACCAGGTGTGTTAATACCAGGTGTGAACATGGTGTCCTGATTAGATTTCGCTCCATAATTTGACCATAAGAGAGCTGGATGTGATGGATACCCTATATCTTTATGCTGAAGAACATGTTGGCTCATTTTTAGCCTACCCTATATATTCCAGCCCCCACACCACTCCATGGCTTCTCAGCATCCTGCCAGCATCAGAATTCTGCTCTATCGACTGTCCACACTATGCTGCTGGAGTAGAACTGGGTCACGTGTATCCAGGCCAGAAAAGCAAACAACATCGTCACTGCTGCTGCAGGACGCTGGTTGCAACCCTGTGCACCGTGGTCCTTGGGGATGTGAGGAGTGAGGGAGCATGTTAGACTGGAGGATTATGCTAACCTTTTCCTCACTCAGAAGGAGGCAGCTGTAGGGCCTCAGCACACAGCTATTTCCCAAATGCATCTGCTCATGCAACAGATGGTAGCTTGTGTGCTATGATCTAGATGAAGGTACGCTTGGCAAGTGGTGCAGGTGAAGGTGTAGAGAATGTTTTTAAAGGAATAATCTGTTAATTTTACACAAGTTTCCCATTTCCAAATGTAACCAGGCACCCAAGATTCTTTACCAAAGTTTTAGCTACTCAAAACCTGTAGCTTTGTCCATTTTTGACCAACTTATCCCTGTAAGAGGTTCTGGACTCTGGATTCTGGACCTCAAATCCAATTTCCAACCATTTATGTAGATTGACAGTCTGAATCAGGTGTGTTCAATCTGGTCTGGAAATAGGCTCTTCAAGAAGGTGCGTCTCCAGAAATAAAGTCGAAACCAGTGCCTTTGACAGAAAAAAATCGAGGAATTCAAGGCCTGGATGTTAATGTAGCCATGATCCCAGGGACTGCTCTTAGTTAAGTCTTGTGAAACTCCCGGGGCGTCCAAGAATGATTAGCCTGGAGAATGGTTTAGAGCATAATGGTGGGATATCTACATTTATAGCATTGCCTTCAGTATCCTGTGGTTAATGGCAGGCTCAGATTTCAGCTTTAGCTAAGCTGTTCAGCGCTTTTACATCCATGACACGCAGTCATATCTGATTATGTCTGTGAATTTACTTACTGAAAAGAAAAAAGAGCCTTCTGAGCAGAGCAGTTGTTCTGAAAGATTTCTGTCCCAAGACGACGCAGACTGCTCCTTTTCTTTCCTTCGCTCACTCTCTCTTTCTCTCTCCCACACACATACTCATTCTCGCCCTCACTCATTGCATTTCTGTCTTCGTCCACTTTTGTCTAACACCCACGTCCCTTTCTCCAGCACGTCACTGCGCATCCTACCATTTCCCCATGCTCTCACTTCATTGCTGTTTTGTACTCATCTTATCAGTCTTGTGCTTGAATGCTGGCAGCAAAAAGGTTCAGTTCGCTGGCTTTTATGTTGTATTTATTTTCCCCACAATACACGGAAACATAGTTCAGCTGTTATTGCCACAGAGCGCAATTTCTTTCATCACAAACACAAGGAAATAATGAGATATTTACAGGAGCCTCTGCAGGAAGAGCGGATCAGTGTAATTCTGTTTTTCCTCTAGATTTTGGTTTCTGCAACATCTATAATGTAATTCAGGGCAGCAATGGAAGTATGAAGCATTCCCTCGCTGTCCACTTCATGAGGAACTTCATGATAAGCTGTAGTTCATCTAAAGTTATCTGGGTGGTGGACCACTCTCAACCTAGCAGTGACAGTGTTATCATACCTTGTAGGTCTACTCATAGGCCACCTTACGAGGTGTGTCCATCTGAGGTCAAAGTGGTAAAAGTTGCTCATATTCTGAGGTCCTCAGATCCACTATGAACCAGGCTCATATCTTTCAGTTTTTCAACAACTATGCAGCTTTGTCACTTCCGACTCATCCCAGGTTCTCTTGACACGTATGAAGTTACATTATGACTCAAGATGTGCTTTGTGAAAGCTGCTGACGCAGCGGTGGACAAATACAGCAGCTTGCCATAATTGTTTGAAACAACAATCTTTAGCTTTATTTACTGAGCATCTGAGTATTTCTGGTGTATCATTGATCCATATAAATTATACAAGTGGAATGATAAAAAAAAAAAGTGTGAGCGAGCACAGGCCTCCAGTTAAACTAATGAGATTTCCTGTCAGATTAGTGGGACACTGGGGTACATAATGGCCCTGGGGTTCTTTTAGAGCTGTGTTTGGGCAGAATTGGTCATTATTTTACAATCTAGCCTTTTGCAATATGGGGCTCTGAACCCAGCTGTGGCAATTAAATTGAACTGTATTACATCTCAGACTCATCCACCACAGAATCAGATCATCTGCATTCAAGCACCATCTCCTACTCTTGAGGGTGATACACTGGCCATGTGCAGGTTGGTCATTCATGGGCTATTAGGAACATAATGTTCTCATTATCCCATCATCCGAATTGAAGGGACTGGGAGATTTCCATTTCCCAGCCCCATATTTGTAAATCCATAATAATTATGAGAAAGAACAATTTGTGCTATTGTTGTAACACCATTCAGGCTGGTGGTAGCAGCAGAGGGGACATTGCTTATCAGGCTTTATCCTTTTGAAGTTTGTTTTGCTACACATTCCAGATACATTGCATAATTATTTCATGTAATTTAATAATTACCTTCATAATAATAATTACAATGACTTTAACTGTCCACCATTCAAATCCAAATGTCCCCTCTACTCAAGCATGGTATGGATTGAATGCTGCACTTTTAATGGAATATCTTGTTTCGGTGAGGTATGTGGGATAAACAATTCAATGAACTTGTGATAATTAAACAAATCATGAAAAGACCTTCCAAAAGAGCAGGGCAGTGATCCACAGGCTATTGACTCTTAATCATTGGGGGCTCCGGACAATATTATCAGCCAGTCCCAAACCCTAACCACCTGAAAAGGCTCAGCAGCCTCTTCGAAATGGAAGAGACTAATGCAGCAAGGTACATGGAAAGGGCCGGTTTGTTTCATTGTGAGCAAACTGATGAGGTCAGGGTTAGGGTCAGCATCTTAATGCCCAATTGCTTTCATTAGGAATCTATTTGGAGGTTAGCCATTGACAACGTATCTGCAAGTGCCACTCAGAATAAAGTGATGCAGTTACAATAAAGACACATTTGTGTCATTTCACATTTTCTTGCATTCCCAAACGAGAGCTATAAATATATATATATATATATGCCAAAGCTAATGTTCATCAATTGCTAACAGTCATATTTCCAATTAGCTTTAAAATTCCTGATTGCCTCTGATTACAGTGCATGGTATGTGATGGTGAAGAATTGAAAATGAAAAAATTAACATAGAGCCATTAGCAAAGTGCATTTGTCGGTGCCCTCCTTCCACAGTGCAATCACTGCTTTGTAATTAAATGTAAATGACAGTTTTGTGTTGGATGGCTGCTTTCGTTGCAGAGATAACAGAAATAATGAAACTCATGTGGTCCTCTTTATACCGCATATACTCACCAGTCCATGACTGATACACTCATACTATGGCCACACAAACTAGCATGACCCTGTTCAACAACAATCCGGTAGTCTGAAACTGACTAACGATAAAGTGTGTGTTCAGCTGGGATATGGTCTGTAGCTACAGACCTCAAAAATATACCTATAAAGTAGGGACAAGGTAAGGCTTTCACCTTCTAACCATTGAAGTTGATCCGTAGCAGTTTAAGGGAAGAAGGTTTTCCAAGACATGTTTGTGTGGACTAATGAATCACACCGTTCTACCATTGGTAACCATGTGGAATTTGTAAATAACACAACAAACCCTTTCATTTGGATTAAGTGGCCATTGATTTGTGAAACCATCCCCTAAATTTTACCGTAACATTATATTTAAGGCATGAGTGTGAAACCCTTTAATCTTTAAGATGTTAATTCAGGAGGTTCTATTATTTAAGGGGCAAATGTGAAAAAGTATTGGGAAACTTAGCCCTTAATGACCCTTTTCCCCTTATGTTTCCTTAATTTCCTGTATTTCCTGTCAACATTAAGGTAGCATTAAGGGGTAAAATTAAAGGGTTTGGTTTCATCATGACATAGGATCCAAAACCTTCAAAAAGCACACCGGCTGCTCATCATACTGGCTTTACATTAAAAACAAGCGATGGAGCAGGAAAAGCCATAGTTGAGGGTTTGAAATGTACACAGAGAAGACTAGTCTTGTGTAATATTACTGGCCTACCTAGCTGAAATCTTAACTCACCTTTTAGCCCCAAACCAGTTAGTTTTTTAAAAGAGCTGGTTTGCTGAGTAGCTAAATACTATGGATTAGCTTTGTCCAGTCAAACTCTGGCCTAGTTTTGAGTCCCATTCGGATGCCTTTTGCTCATCAGCATAAGAGAATATATGACCAGCCAATGGTCTTGAATAAAATTTATATGTAAAAGGATAAATTAATGAATATCGTTAAATAGGCCTGATTAAAATTTGTGCATTAATTTACCAAAGCCTACAAGTGCAGCCCTTACCTTGGAGGTATATTGTTTGTTTTCCAAGCCTCGCTTCACCTCTTAATGATGTTGCATATAACCCTTAGAAGCCCAGCGTCTGTCATTTTGTTACATTATTAAATTTAAATTAAGATTTGGTTGCATAATGTATTGCATTTATATTCATCACATCGTACACACAACATCAACCTCACATCGAATTCAGGTCAGGGTTGGTGGGTTGGTACAAGAGCAACAAAAATGAGCATGAGGTCTCAAGGACTGTGGCTCGAGGTGCAGGAACAATGCTCCTCCCAAGGGGCTTACAAGCTCATGAATGGTTAAGGTTGGACTTTGGGGGTGGGGGGGGGGGTGGGGGGATAAGTATATGGTATCTTACTTTTTGAATTCCTTGATTGAATTGGAGCTCCAGGGTCCTCCTAAAAATGAGCCACATTCCTTCAGAACAGAAGCTCAGCAGTGGGGATGATGCTTTCCTCAGTGAGAAACACAGAGTGACAGCTGAAGACTTACATTTCCTGCTCTTCAGTGCTGGGGAAGGGTAGAAGGGTGTCTGGAGACGCTGGTCAATTGGGAGGGCTAAAAGAGTCCAAGATTGTGGCAGACTAGTAAGGAGGCAAGAACCTGAAAAAAAAAACTGATTTCCTCCAGAAACAAGGAGAAGACCCTCAGAGAATGAAACACAAGTGCAAGAGTCCCATTTGTTAGGTTGCAATTGGGGGTCTGTTTCTACACTGCTGGTCTCGGATAGATTTTTTTTTGTAGCCTCTCCATGCTTTACATAGAGGTGGACAACTTTGGCAAAAATCCTATTAAAAATCCTATTAGCTTGGATGGTCCAAAATATCAAAACGTTCAGATAAAAAAAAAAAGATCACACACTTATATAAGTTTTTTCTTTCAGATGGACAGGCTTAGCAGAAAGCTAATGGACCAACAATAAGCCCTTCATATTTTTAGTTAATGAGCAACATCTGGTTTCATTTTTAGATGGGAAATGGAAGTAACTCAAAATTTGATTTCTTAAAACTAAAACACTCAGCCCCTTTCTTATCCATGGTTACACACTGGACTTGGCTATCAGTTAAAGCTTCACTGTTACTTCTGAGGATGTTTTATATGTGGCTGTATCAGATCATCACTGTGTTTGACGCTCTGGTTTCTCTTATCATCCTAATTAGCTCCCGGGCTGTCAAAAAGAGATCCATTAATGAAAATTCCTGGGACGTCTTTATGGAAGCCATATGTATGACTCCAAGTGTATCAGTAGAGTCTAACTTAACTTCAAAAATGCTTAAGGTCCCTGATGCTCTTTGCGTCCATCAAGTTCAAAACCATTTCTGGTAAACAGATATCACTGTGGAGAAATTTCTTAGCAGTAACAAAGCAGATAAGAGAGTGAGGGAAGGCAGAGCACCGTTGGAGGCAAACTAAGCTTCAAGTTGATTATGATATTTTCAAAGAGAGACTCCACAGCTACAGCCTTGAGCTGGGCAGAGCTAGAAAGGCATACCTCTCTAATATTAACCGAACACTAAGAACACACACTCTCTTTGCCATGGTAGAGAGGTTAACAAATCCCCAGCTGTAGAGTTCCTACAGCTGAGAGGATTTTATGTGGGTTTTTAGTGGTTTTCATGCTGATTTCAAATCTGTGTTTAGTTTTTGCCACACACAGTTTTGAATCAAGCTATAGTTATATGTCGCATGATAGTTGGTATAATTAGCATATACTAATCATATGCTGAGTGTTTTTGAAGAAACAGTAGTAACTGACTGACACTGATCATTATGGCCGTCTGACTTCACACTGAAAATATTGAAACAGTTACTTGACTGGTGCCTGCGGTTTAATAAAAACTGCATACAAGCCTATTGGAAATCTAATAGTACTCATGGGGACCTGGGGATAAAAACTGTCCCGTAGCCTGGTGCACCTGGCTCTGATGCTGCAGAATCTGCTCTTGGATGGCAGGAGGGAGAAAAGTCTGTGTGAGGGGTGAGAGGGGTCCTGCACAATGTTGCAGGCCCTGCGAAC
>JBBPDB010100676.1:0-23786 GCA_037974465.1 Brachypetersius altus
CAATTTAAACATTTATTTATCTTACATTTATCTTACATACAATATGAGTGTGCGTGCCGTAACCTGTGGTGACCAGTAGGAGCCTTTACTGCATTTGACTTTACTGAATGTATCCACTAATCTCACGTAATCTACTCTCAGAGCAGGCTTTGTGAATGTCAACCAAGTTTCTGTCTCATGTGATAATCCCTTAAATTATGTGTTTAGTACTGTCAAGTACAGAGATGGATTAACAAACTGTCTGACTTCTGCCTCAGTATCAAGTACAGACCAGGTAAAGCAATCATAGACACACACACCTTATCCTGATGCCCTCTTGATGTTGATACCCATGGCTCCATGTGCAAAGAAGTTGACCACAGCGACCGACAAAGCACACGACTTTAATAAAATGAACTGGTCAGTGCTCAAGAGTTAGATTCACTAATTGGCCCAGTTGCAGGAGAAATATGACACACTTACAAATGACATGAAGCAAGGTAATTTGGCTTTAACCAAATGGCTAATGCACAAGTGTAGTCAACTTTGTATCAAAAATAGATTGCAATCTCAGAGGCCCAATGATCTCCAGCAGTTTGTGCTTCCTGTCTAGTACATTCGCATGGCGACATGAGACACTGAAAGGGCTGGCCTGGCCAGAGAACATTTCTATTTGCTTTTTATGAAAAGGGATACACAGCTGTGCTTCTGTCTTAACCAAAATAAGCAAACCACATATGTACAAGCAGCTATGGGCAACATGAATTTTGCCACTGAACTGGTGTAAATTGACTTTCAACACTTCTTACTCCTTGAACCCAGTGAAGGCATTTGTTCCTGTTGTGGTCGACCATTTTACGAGGTTTACACAGAAACAAGGATAAGTCTGCAAGAACAGCCACAGAAAGAATACTGACTTCACTCTTTGATTCGAATTTCCAACAAGGATGCACTATTCAGAACATTGCAAAAACTGAAGGGTGTGGGGCAGTTACCTTACCTCGCACTATTTACCTTACCTTACCTCGCACTATAACTTGCACTATAGAACCCTGCAGAATGATTCAGCAGATTTCTGCTACAGATGAGGATCATTGGAGAAAAAACACCTACCACAGATTGTACATGCTTACAGATGTACATGGCACAAAGTGACTGAATTCTCCGCATTCTTTCAATTATATGGTTGACATCCCTGCCTCCCAGTTGATCTTCTGTTCTGCCTGACGATAGATAAGGAGGATTAAGGTACAGAACAAAGGGATATGCTGAGAGGTGGAAAGAGAGAATATCTGAAGTCTACAGAATATCATCTGAAAATGGACAGTGTTCTATGTTCCATAGGAAGGAGCACTATGGTTTGTTACAGAAGTTGGAATTATGGAGCCATACATCTTTATTGTTTATATTGCATTGTAAAATGTGAAGTGCTGAAAAGGGGAGATTTCTGTTAAAGTTGATCAATAATCTGAGAGCTGAGAGAATACTGGCCACATTATTTAATCCTGTTTTTACAGGTAAATGTAATCTGTCCTAAAAGTTTCAGACTTGGGACTTATAACACTTACAAGTTACTTACATTGCACAACTCCTGTAACCACTGGCTCATCTAATGAATGCATTCATTTTCCAATATTATGTAGGTTTGTTGTAATCATCCTCCAGAGAGCAAACATAATCAGAGTTAAATTAGGCAGAACTTTGTCAGCTTACACTGAGGATGGAAAAACAGGACTCTAAAGAATGCTTAGAAAAAACAACCTTTTACTAAGTAACTGAAGTAGCTTATATACAGACAGCAAACTGTCTACTTGCCCCTGTTATTTGAAAGATTTCTGATATTTTCTAACATTGTGTTTTCTGTTTAGGGGTATGCGACACTAATAGCAAATAACAGGCAAGCATTTGTAATCAGTCACACTTCTGAATGCCACTTTGGTTCATATGTTTTTTCCCCCTTCTTTTCTGTTAGTCTGCACCCAGTTTTAGAACTAGGGTTAAGTGTTGGCTGAGGCACTGTCAATATGTTATTATGCAAAACAGCTCTTAAAAAGATATTGTGCAGATATTCTACTAGCTGAAATCTGGATGTATTATAGTGTATTTCAGATCCAGAGGCCAGAGCAAGAAGGTGATGGATGGTGGGAAGAAGCTGCAGTAGAAAAATGTGACAATTTTCATAATATGCAAATACCAAGATTTCCTCATCCTAAGTTACACCTTCCTGCACAACTGGCTCAAGGCAACTTCAAGTATTTGAGTTTTTGGATTTCTGAAAGGCTGAAACAGATCATTTCCACCTGCAGTTAATTCATTTATTTATTCATTAAAGCAATAACAGAAATTATATTTCTAGACTGACTATGTCAAGTGACTTCATGTTAAGGTTAGTTTGCATTAAATATGAAAGCCTTTAAAATACTTGAAAACATTGCTGTATTTAAGGAACTTTCTATCAGATAATTGGCAGACATTGCTCAGTAGGTTAGAACTCCCAATGTCTTGTCGTGCTGTGAACATGTATTGATCAAGCAGTCTAGTCTTATATGCTCAAATTATGTTGGGAGATAAGTAATTTAACAAGATCAAATCTCGCTATTGACGCACACTTGTCTGGTCAGTGTTTGCAGAGAATGACTTCTTAATAGAGAAGAATCTCAATATCTTTCTTGGGATGTGTTAAACATTTTGTGTGCCCAGCACACCTCCTGGATGGTTCAGCACAGTTTGCTAAATTTTTAACACATGTTTAACATAATTTAACACCTGTTTTACCTAATAATTAACTAAGGAACTGAATCAGTTTGGGCTAAACCCTAACTCTAAACTCTGCACAGGCTACATCGGCTACATCCTATTCTAGAGGCTGGTTGAGCTAAGTTTAAAGGGAGCTCACATATATAAATGATCATTGATAACTGAGCGATAATTGTCTTAAACTTATATTGAGATTGTGATAAATTTATTTCAGTGATTGTTACTTCTATATGGAAAATGCATTTTTTAAAATTCGCTTAACGTTTATTTCATTGCAGACAGAAAGAACAAAACATTTCATGTTTTGTCTGGTTAACTTGCATAACTTGCATTACATTTGTACAATATACATCTATTTCTGCATTTCAGGGATGCAGCACAGTCATTACATTTACATTTACATTTACGGCATTTGGCTGAGGCTCTTATCCAGAGCGACGTACTTCAGTGCTTAAGAAGTTCACAACTGTTTCTTACCTGAAATACAGCTTGCTTAAATCTATGTCAATTATTTAACCAAGATACTGCAGAGTTAGAGCATCTACACAACAACTGTCAAATAATAATTAGCCAACATCTACCCAACAAAACATAAGTCATAGAGAACAACAACCTAAGCCATAAAGAAGAAATAAGTAAGCATTAGGACAGAGACATAGTTAGTCGCTGAAATGCTCCTTGAAAAGGTGGGTCTTCAGGCGACGCTTGAAGACCGTGAAGGACTCTGCCGTTCGGACCAGAAGAGGGAGTTCATTCCACCACTGGGGAGCCAAGACTGAGAAGAGTCTTGACGCATGTTTCCCTCTTCTTTTGAGCAGCAGAGGCTCAAGATGAGCAGGACGAGAAGTGACACGTTGTTTGATCAATGATGTTATGTATGGGGGTGCGTTTTTGACCTTAAAAGCAAGCGTTAAGGTTTTGAACTTAACATTACAAAATGAGTTGTGAGAGTGCAATTTAGGGCTAATAATTAGGTAAAAATGAATAAATAAATAATATAATGGTGTGACTTCAAACAAGTGATGCCAACAGGATTGTAATCATGAGCAGTATCTACACACAAAAGCAGTATCCACTGAAGACTGAGCCTTTAATTAGCAAAGACAGGCAGAGGATCTCTAATTTGTCAAAAATTTTAATGTTTAAAAACAATGTTCCTCTCAGAAAGTTTGGAAGATATTTGCATATTTCTCTCTTTAGAGTGCATAATATCATTAAATGATTCGAGGAATGTGGAGGGATTTCAGCGGGTAAAGGGCAAGGGCACTTTGGCAAACCTTTATTAAGCGCTACAACATGGAGTTGCAAAATAGAAGCCTTATATTAACCATGTCCAGATGTGCTGCCGAACTTCTCTGGGCTTGGAGGCATCTTGGATGGACCATCACACACTGGAAATGTGTTTCGTGGTCAGACAAATCAGTATTCCAGACCATTTTTGGAAGAAATGGATGCCATGTGCTTCCGACCAGAGACAAGACTGTTATCAGCAAGTCATGGTATCGGGTTGTGTAAGTGCCCTTGGCAAAGGTAATTTATACTGGCAGCATTAATGCAGAAAAGTACACTGAGATTTCAGAACATACGCTGTCGTTAAGACGAAGTCTATTCCAGGCATGTCCCTGCATTTTTCAGCAATACAATGCACAACCACTTTTCTCACACATCACAAAGACATGTTTGTGGAAAAAGAAAGTTTGGGTGCTGGACTGGCCTGCAGTCCTGACCTATACCCAACAGAGAATGTGTGGAACATTTTTAAATGGAGAATAAGAAACAACCCCACGCTGTTGCACACCTCAAGATGTGTTTGCAGGAAGAATGGCACAAAGTAACACTCTATCGCTTCGTATCCTCAGTACCAAAACATCTGTTATGTGTTGTGAGAAGGAATGGCATTGCAAAATGGTAAATGCTTTATTATCCCATCCTTTTTTTTGTTGCCAGCCAGAAATGTAGGAACGGATGTATAAAAAATAGAAGTGTAACGTTACACAGATGTCACGGTTCTGTACGTTCCTCGGTTTTGGGGTCACAGGTCGGTACGTCTCACAATACAGCAAGGTTAACAAAAAGTTCTAAAGAATAAGGCTTGTTTTGTTATACGTTTATTTTAAATAAACTGCAGTGTACTAACCAGTAAACACGCACTATTGCACCACACTACGACCCAGGTTTATTATTTACTTGCGCTTTTTGGTCCCTCTGTGATTCCGTATTACCTCGTCTTCTCTGTCGTACCGTATATTCTCCGAAAGACATCATGTACACGAATACATGTACTGTTACAGCCCTAATAAAAAAAATGTAATGTTGATCGGCATAAAATGAAATATTGCGTCTACAATGAAATAACAGCATATTTAAGAATAATTGCATTTTTTTTTTTTTTTTGCATTTTCCATATTGTCCTAACTTTTTCTGGTTTGGGGTTGTCAAAAATGTACCTCTGGCATTAGAAACAGTGGTCATGCTGCTGTATTCTGTGTGTATTGCACTCTATACACCCCAAAAACAAGCTGTCAAATTCATTACAAAAAACAGTTTTAACATGCACAAATGTTTCATACAATTTTAGCATGCCTTAGTAATTGCAGAGGAGAGAAAGAAAGAGTAGTGAAAGAGATCAAAGTTTTTCAAACTCACCTGTAATATTCCTTCCAAACTTTAGAACTAATTGAGCTGCTTGAGATACAGGTTAGCAGACATAGACTTTTCAGCAGACAGCTGCTTTTGACTTGAGTGACATGTCTGGGGATCTCATTGTCTTCCTACTTTAAAGATAAGCAAGAAATGAAGTTTAAAATTGGAATGCAGAGTGGTGGTTAACTAGGTTTGAGCAGTCGGATGCTGTCAGGCACTGGACAGTCTGGTTTGGTTTGTGAAATTATGTAGGCGGAGACCATTTCAAAAAGAAAGCCATCAGAAGCATGCAGAGTAGACTTCTAACCTTCAAGACCTCAGGCTTTGTGATTTCAGTTTTAAACCACATTGCATCATCTTACTTAAAAGCATTCTTCATTCCTCTCAGTTCAATCCAAGGACTCTGTGCTAAAAAAAGACATTTTGAGGAAAGCTCCTATTCAGTTCTAGGTTAATCAGGAAAGAAATGCCTTTGTAGTACAGCCTAAATATGTTTCAAATATATGTACTGTATTTAAACAAATCCTTCAAATTTTGTGCAAAATTGTACCTATTAAAGTAACCACATGAGAAAGATATAACACATAATACACACATCACATGTGTGGAAATACTTCACTCCAGACACACAAACAGCACAGAGACCTGCAGAACATGCAAGTCGGTGTTAAAGTACAGTAACAGAACCAACATTCTGCACGGCATCTGAAACGGCTCTGCTAGCTAACACTAATGCTAGCACTGCAGGGAGTTGTCCTGCTGCGGCTTAAACTGTTCCTGCTCACAGTTGTACACTTAAATTTACCAGAAAATTCAAGGTATCAGTGTCTGTTATATAAAAATCATGGGACAATTTCCAAATTCTGAAGGACACAAATGGGGTCCACTGGTCTAAAAGTCGGGTAGGGTGTTTTCAACGACAGAGTCCCACCTTCAGGGTCTCCGTACATCCCGTTCTTGTTATTGAGGCACCGGAAGCTCCTGAATCAGCTCGACGTCGGCACCTCCCATCCATCCCCATGGACACATGAAACAGCCTGGGTTGGGTCTCTGGGGGACGTAAGGAGGGACATACAAGTGCGATGCTGTCAAGGATGGCTGACGTGACGACTCCCTTCAACTTCATGGTGGTGAGAGCTGGTGTGTGGATTGTGCAGCCCTCCAGCCAAGGTTTATATTTCTTTAAATTCATCAGCATCAAACATGCTCTCTTGCTGAAAGACAAAGAGAAGTATTATAAAATGGAAACATTACTGGTCAGTTTCTTGGACAAGGTTTAAGCCTAGTCCTTGACAAAACAGCATTCTGAATGTTGATTCACCACTGAAAGGAACAAATAAAAAAGTAGGCTTAATCCCCGTCCAGCAAATCAAACCTAAATGTGCACAAAACTTTATGTAAAATAATTAAAAGCACTAATATTTACACAAGGAATAACAACAAAAATATTTTTGGGCTAAAACTGTTTGAAAAAAGGGAACATTCTTGGGATGGAGTATGTAGTTCACTTACAATTGCTTACGGTCAAATATATCAAACCAGATCACCTTCTTTTATTGCTCCATGGTCCACTTCTGTTGCTCACATGCCCATTGAAGGCATTTATGGTCAAGGAAAAGGGTTAGTATGAGCAGTCTATAGCTATGCAGGCCCACACTGTGATGCATTCTTTATTCTCACACCTTTCTTTCTTAGCCAGCATGAACTTTTTCAGACATCAGTGAGCTTGGACATCCATTCTAACCTCTATAGAACTTAAGAGATGTGCCAAGTGAAACATACTCTGAACTAATCACCTAGCCATCACAAGTTGGCTTTAAAATGCTAGTATTATGTAATAAAATACTAGTATTAGAATATTTCATGTGCTACCAGTTCAAGACGCCAGATGACAGATCTAACAATTCTGTAATGTCAAGTTTGAAAAACTACTTTTGGAAAAACTGTTGATCTAGATGGCTAACTTGCTAGCTAAGTAACATTAACGACTATTAATAACTATGACAGAATCTGCAAAGAGCGGTTGTCTTTTTACACAGCAGGTTTGAATGAAGATGGCTGGAACGGTAATGTCACGGGTTGGGCCGCGAAGCCCAAACCCGGAGCTTCCTCTAAGCACGGAGCAGGCAGAGACACTGGGATCCATGCTTGATATGTTAATTAAAGAAAAACAAAGAATAAACAAAACAAGGACAATGCCCCCATTCCCCATCCACGTCGCAACCCCACTGTCCATGATGCCAGGCTGGTCGGGATGCTCCTCGTGCCCCGTGCTGGCAGGCAGGCAGCCCCCTCCGGGAGGCTTGTCGGGATGCTCCTCGCGCCCCGTGCTGGCAGGCAGGCAGCCCCCTCCGGGATGCTGGAGAAGGCCCTCTACCTGCTCTAAGGAGCCTTCTAACCCTGTGCTAACCCCCACCCGCCCTTAGCTCCATAAGCCCCCCCCCAAAAAATACAAGGGTATTTTTTCGCTTGTTTCCTGCCTTTCTAGCCTCTCTGCCTGAGCTATGACTACTGCTAGCCCCCCCAAAAACCCCACTAACCAAGCCAGAACAGGGGATACAGGACAGATCGGGGCCTCTAGGCTAGCCGGGCTGGTGCTAACATGGCCGAGGACAACAGGAGCCGAGCAGGCAGGAACGGGGCCTACAGGAGCAGGGCCTACAGGAGCGGGGCTTACAGGAACGGGGCCTACAGGAGTGAGGCTAACAGGAGCGGGCCAAACAGGCACTACACTAACTGGCGCCTCGCCTACCAAGGCCTCACTAAGCAGGGCCTCATCTACAACCAGGACCTCGCTTGCTGGAGCCTCTCTAACCAGGACTGAGCCAGCAGCAGCTGGGCTAATGGGGCCTGTGCTAACAGGAGCTAGGCTGATAGCAGCTAAGCTAACCAGTGGGCCCTTACTGTTAGCATCTGGCTTGGGAGAGTGGCCAGCTGGAGCAGTCGGGCCTTGTCTTCCCCCCAGCTGTCACCGTGTCGCACCATGCCGGCCTCGTGCACCGGCAGCTCCGTGTTGAACACGAGCGGGGGCACCTCCGCATCGGCCTCGTGCTGTGGCCCGATGACCACGCCGTGGTGTTGCTCGGCCGTGGTCTGAGTACGGCTTGGGGAAGCCGCAGGCACTCTCCGTTTCCTCCTCCTCCGCTGTGCTGCAGACTGGGAAAGGGGGGCGACCTCCTGGAGGCCCACAGTGGCGGTCGGGGAAGCGTTGCCCTCCAGGGCAGCGAGGAGAGGCAGGACAACCACGTCGTGATGGAGGGTGGCCGTGGTTGTCATGGCCCTGCCTTTGTGGGCAGGGTATAAGGCACTCGGGAACTTTCGAGGAGAATCCTCGGGAGGCAGGTTGGGAGCGAGACGGAGCAGCGGCTCGCCGGATGCGGCTTCAGCTTCTATGGGCCGTAGAGGACCAGGCGGACGACGTGATCCAAACCACCCCCGTCGTGCCACAGGCCTCTCACCCATGGCCAAGTCGGGGACACTGGAATTCATGAGGCCAACCGCCTCCACCACGTCCTCCGACTCTCCGCTGCTGCGCAACTCGCCTCCCGAACACCAACACTCCGTCGGCTCCTCTGCGAGTCTGGTCCCATCGATCTCGACCCAGCCGAAGCCCTCCACCAGGGCTACGCTCACATCTCCCCTCACCAACGCCTCGCAAAAGTCCGCCCAGTTGTTGACCGGGAAGGGTCTTGCGCCTCTTAAGTCATTGTGCTGATGTGTCCATCTGTCATGGGTCGGGCCACGAAGCCCAAACCCGAAGCTTCCTCTAAGCACGGAGCAGGCAGAGACACTGGGATCCATGCTTGATATGTTTATTAAAGAAAAACAAAGAATAAACAAAAACAAGGCACAGTGGCCGTAATACCAGATATCAGAAAAACCAGGCACAGGAATCAGAACGAGACAGGAACGGGGAAAATGAGGCGATGGACACATGAGGTTACACAGACAGACACAGACTTATATACGTACATGGCAAAACTAGGGGAAACACAAGGCAGCTGGGGAGCACATAAACAGAAAACAGGTGAGGACAAAAACACGTGACACAAGCAGAACCTAGGAACACATCAAAATAAAAGTCCACAGAACAGAAAAAAACAGAACAGGGCAAAAGCAACAAAAGGGCAAAAAACAACAAAAAAGCAGTGGCCCTAACTGGCCACTGGCCTGACCGTGACAACTCCATTGTTTTCCAGTAGAATGACTTCTGTGTTTCTCAGTTTACATCACTGTATGCCTGCAAACAAAGATTATTTAACATTTCAATTATTCCCATTTATTAATCGACAAATAATAGATTAATCAGCCTAAATGTGTCCAGAGTTATTTGAAGATAAAGTAAGTGAAATCATTTTAAAAATGTGTAAATTAACGATACAGCTCTGTAGACTGCAGCTCTAAATGAGCTGTAAGGTTTTTAGATGTGAAAGCTGATTTTTTTAAATACTTGGATGGATAGAAGTGATTTAGTTAGTCATGCTGCGCTGTGAGTTTTAACATTAGCTAATCTAACATGTCACCCTCAGTGTAAACTGCATGGAGTAGACGTTGTTTGGCTGCATGGAGGAAAAGCTACTGCTTACTGGCCACTCTCCTGCTTCAGAGCATATATGAAGATGTCTTCTTTGGTTGAAATGTCATGTGGAGACAGATGCAATTGCAAACAAAGGAACGGGAAACTAACGTGGAAAAATGTATTATCTGTGGAGTATACATGCTCTGAAAGCATGTTAAAAATGTGTCTGATTACTGTATCTTCAGTGTATTTCTAAGCATAAGGGTTTGTATACACATCAGTGTGGGTCCAATAAGAATCTAGTTGTAATGCGTTATATATAACAGAAATCATACATAAATTCTAAGGGATTATAGTGTTTATGGATCTGTGATTGCTGAAATAACTGCATGCTCTTTTATTTCCAGCAACGTGGACACAGATGAGCTGTGTGGTAAGACCCCATTTTTCTTAATGGTGAACTTAATGATAATGAAACATTTTTGAACTAATTTGATTCAGTTTGTTAAACATTTTTATTGACATTTTGCCTGTGATCTCAGCTCAGTATGTCTTTAAATTAGCCATGAAGCAAAGATAAGGACATCTGATAATTTCAGACAATGTGTAAATAGTTTAAAGGTTGATATTAATATTTGCATGCCCTTGGTTAGATGTGGTTCTTATGTTTTTATGTGTCATTCTTAGAATACTTCTCTCAGCATCTTGGAGAATATGAAAATGTTCTTGCTGCTTTAGAAGACTTGAACGTTTCTATATTGAAGGCTATGGACAAGACCAAAAAGGTGAGTGACCTGCTGAACCCTTTATACTGCCTTGGTAAATGTATATATTTAGCCACATATACTGGCAACCAAAGGGACACTTTCTATTCTTAAGGTGTCTTGGATTGTCTGAAGTGTGTTTTGTTTCTCCACACCTTAATGTTCCCCATTCTCCACACTGATGGACGTATTTCTTCATCATGCCACACCAGTTCGCTTTGTTCCAGGCTCATGTTTGTGCTTTTTTGTCGTTTGATCTTAATGGGGGGTTTGTGAGAAAGCCTGTATAATTTTACTGTCAAAGTCTCTTTTGTCCCCGCATTTTAGAACATGTCTGTGAGGCTTTGTGTTTTTTTAACAATGTATTTGTTCCTACTTTAAAACTTAATCTTGGACACCAAAGACCAACATCAAGAAGTTTTCATGGCTAGTACCGGCTATAACTAGTTTTCTTCATGTTTACTTGTCCATACAATACTTGGCGTAAAAACAGAGCAGAAATAAAAAGCAGTGTTCAGCATTATTGCCTCTTTTTTAACTGAACATGCCTTAGCACATATAAAGGGTTCTGGAAGAAGACCAGGAGAACATTTGTTATGCAATGCATGGATATTTGATTGTTTCTCTTATGACCGCAAAAGAACTCGGTAACTATAGGTGCTAATACAGTCTTGTGCAAAAAACATCATAAATGAATCTTTTTCTTTAGAGAACCAACCTAATTGTGGCAATTTGCTGCAAATGTCAGTGCACAATTCCTGTTTATTTGCTGAGTTTAACATATTAGAATAAACATTAAAATGTACGTGCTATATCTTTTGAATAGGCCACCTTTTGTATTGGTTTTCTCCAATAATTCAGTGGGTCGGAGAAACCTATCAAGCAAAAGGTAATTATGGGCAAAGCATAACTATAATGATGAGCAAGTCTTACTAAGCATAACAGAGTCGAGAGTTTATAGTCAAGTTCTTCATCTGACAAGTGTAGCTGGTTTTATTTTTCTCTTTAGCTTCGTCCTGTATCCGGACTTTTTGTTGGACAGCGTTGCAACTTCAGGCATAATAGAGATGGCTCATGTGTCTGTCATCTGTCTGCCTAAAGTGTTAAAGCTGGATAATATTTTTGGTGAGCTGTTGACACAGCGAGGTCTATAACATCACTGGTGTAAAGTCTAGAGACAGTCTGCATAGAAGATTGGGAGAAATCCTAAATCAAGAAAAGTGAGACTAGCACCAAGAAATGTTGATAGGCTGTGATTTTAGCCAAAGGCGCTCTTACTAAGTATAAATACTGACTAAGGCACATGTCAAATGCAATTAATTTGTGTATTTACTTTGTGTACGTTCCGATTCAGTGCAGAAATAATAATCGTTTCTTAATATTTTTTTTGTTTATTTCATGTCTGAATTGTGTTTCACTTCTTTTCACGTAGATAATCAGCTAAATGTATACAATGACCAGGACTAAATGTATTCATGACCTTCAGTTTCCTCTCACAATGCATTTCAGGTGAATTAGAGGTGCTACATTTTGTGTGTAAATATCTATGATGAACTGGCAACCTGTGCAGGGTGTTTCTGTGCCTTTCACCCTGTGAGCACTGGGTCAGGCTCCAGCACTCTCTGGTTAGGATAAGCAGCTCAGATAATGGATGGATGGATTTGTGTTTTCCATAATATGGGCCCCTTATAGTGAATCTATTTGACGTCAATGGAAACAAATATACATTTGTACATTATTAGAGACAGTTCGCCATGATTCTTAATTACTTACTGATGTGGAATTACTTGTACTCTTGTAGTGGAAGAGGGGACATTACATTGCTAGACGTGAGGACCAGGTTTGATGAAGGTGTTCAGTACTGCTGGTACAAGTCAAAGTGAACCTTATTATCATCTATATACCTCTATACAATTAGATCGAATGGTGTGGCTGCAGATTTTTACAGAGTACAAAGGACACAAGAGTAAACATATATAAATGAACATATATAGACTAGAAGTAAAAACTTACAGTATGGTACAGAGATGTGCAGTGTGATCAACATTCAAAAATTTGTGCAAATGTTTCATCAGCAGCCAGATGGAAAGCAACAATCCTGTAATGGCAAATGTGTGCTGGTATAGTATAGCCTGTACAGAGTAGCCTGTCAGCCAAGCACAGTTTGGAAATATGCATTTCTCATAGTTATAGAAATAATCTCATAGTCATAGAAATAATTCTGTATTGCGAATGTTAAGGGTAATGCTTTTTCTTGTAGCATCAAAGACGGTAACACAGCACACATAATAGCTCGTCTGGGAGAGTAATTCGTTTCCAATATTTGCATGTTGATCTTCAAAAGACCAGTAAACCTTCTATCCCTTTTAAAAGAATCTTTCTAAAATTCTATTAAAAGTGATGCTTTTTTTCTTTGATCTTCCCTCAGTGCTGTGGTGTTTACTGTCCTCAGTGATGCTGATATATGCATGCTCATTTATCTGTCTCACATCTAAGAAATGGCTCTTATTTGAACTTATTATGAAATCATGGAAGCCTGCCCTGCTGTCAGGGGCGAACCCAGGTACCGGAAGTATTCTTCAGACCCTACGGAGGCACTTAACCGAGGCCAGTTGCTGGTTTGCTCACATCACAAATTACTGAGGCACTGACTCTTGTGGAGCCACCACCTAATGCATGCCACTCAATCAGTTTAAAGCATTAAAGTACGTTGATATTCATGTTTTTATGGGATTCATCATTTTAAGTGCAATATTAATATTACACTGGCATGGGATGCCTCACTGATCTAAAGAAAAAAAGCCTTCAATTCCAAATAAAATTGAATATTCATCCTGTTATAGAGGATGAACCCAAGTGAGCCTGGTTCTTGCATCCTCATGCCTATATTTTCACAAAATAAATGTCTACGGTTCTTCTGCAGCAGCAACCATCACCACAGCGTTTACACAGATGCATTTTATCGTCAGTTGTGTAGCATCGTGGCTTTAACCTACAATGTAAAAAGGTGGGGAATGTCATGTTAAAGTTAGCTTTAACATGAAAAAGTAAAGTCTAATGTATATAAAGCCAGTCCAGCCACTTAGAAGTTGGGAATGATGGTTGATGCCTTACTACAGCATTTTATAGGCTTGTTTTGTTCATCTTTTTGTTCAGTGGGTGTGACATGACCCAGTGTGTGAAGCTTTCAGCTGCAGCGTTTAAAAGAAAATCAATCAATCAATCAATCAATCAATCAGTTGTTTTCTCTCAGAGATACATTTAGGGTAAGCCTCATTGGCAGTGTAGCCAAGCATTAAAATATGGAATTTTATTACCTTCAAAAATATTTAAAAGGCTAAATAACAGCTAAAAAGAAAATGATCACAGCAGTAATAAAACAAGATAATACAAATAATATATGTATTATCAATAAACAAATTAGAGTGTAACTTGACTTGTTGACTTGTTTCATCAGAGGAAGAATAAAAGGAGATTGAAATGTATAAACAGAATTACAATCCAGTTTTATATCATATTCTTTACATATTAAAATCAATGCATTACAACAGTAATGAATCACATTGTTTAAGGAGGAGAGTAGATAAAAAGGCACAAAGCCTTCGTTGGCCCGGCATTGAAGGGTTAAACGTTAGCCGTGGGAGATAGATGCTGGGTATTTTAATGCTGTGTTCACACTTTGTCGTGCATATTTTTCATCGGAAGTGTGACATTTTCGGGGCATGTTGTGAAAATCCGGTTCAGACGCTGAAACGGAGGAACAGCTGCTGCACACTAAAAGGGCAGCGAGGAGACTGACAACAGACGACTGCAATATCTACAATTCAATTATAGGAGCGATGTGAAGATTGCAGACTGGCGAGGATGCTTAGGGACCAGCAAAATTGACAATCATTCCTTCAAAGATAAACCTCTAAGCAGTGAAGCCAATTTTACACACTCATTTTGGGGCTTTGAGATGAGTGATTACATCTTCAGTGACCTGCAGATTCGTCGGCACTAACCTTAGAGATGATTGTGAGAAAAAAAGGAAGGTGTTTGAGTGAAATACTTTTGTGCATGCTATAGGTTTTCGCAGGAGGATATGGGTGTATGTTCGTGCCATTAGCCATAAGTTACCTGGGAAATCATCACAATGTGGTGCTGATTGAGCTGTGCCTGCATAGGAGAGCCAGCTGCGTTTGTCCGTGTGCAACCGCAGCTCTATACCAGCAGATGTTTCTGCCTTTAATATTGTTATCAAGATCGCTGTCAGCTGTAAGGTAAAAGGTAGCGTTTGCTACCCTTTGCATAAAATTTCACCATTTAAGGTTGAAGGGGAGTTATTTTACTAATTGCCACTCTACATTTATTGGAAAATGACCATTCTTTGAAGCATTAAAACCTCTGTGTACTCTAATGACCTTGAGGCAGCTAAAGGATCTGGAGAGTCAATACTGGGTGTACTTTGCAATGTCTTAACCAGCAACCAATTTGAATTGATTAAGAACACACAGGATTCTGGGGCAACTCCAAAGACCCCCTCCACACATCAACAAACACACATCAACACAGACTCCCATTTGTGGGGCATTGGAGTTATTTATTATTCTCTCAAATTAAGGACCATATAAAATCGTTTGCCGAATTCTGCATTAGGCTTTTGCCTTTGAATGCTTTTCTGTGGAGCCGCTTTGTTAAAATGCTGGCTTCACCCAGGACCATGGGGGAGATGTGATGTTTTCTGTTGGTTAAAAGGCTGCAGGTGACGGAGGTCTGTGCTGTGACTCATGGCTGGATTCTTAAAGGTCATCTCTCTGTCTCTGTCTCCCAAACCTGCTCAATCTGCTTTGACTTCTGCTCTCGAGATATGTGAAAGAGATTGTACTAGATACAATCATGCTGTCTCTGTTTGCTGTCTCTGGTTGAGCATCTTTAGCACATAAATAAAAATGGTTCAGCACATGGGTTCTTGGGAAAGTTGTTTTTGTCGTAGTTATGGATTTGTTATCCTTAAAATGAGTTCAGCAGAAAAAAATCTACATACATTTTGTCTTTTCCCCAAATGTTGGTGAAGTTTGCTTTCACTCTGGTGCCACATTTCAGTGTTCTTACTTTACTTCACTAATTAGCACCGTGCAAACTTAATGACTAAAACATTGTGACCTCAAACTCTGTCATGTTGTTATGTAATTTTAAACAGACTTGTTTGTGTGAGACTGGGTGAAATCTTAAAGACATTTGCAAAAATGGACAAAAGTTAGAGCAGAATTCAGACTTCGACATACACAGATCAGTTATTTTTGCTTCTGTTTATGCAAAATCTGGTCTTGTCTTAAGAGTGATCTTTTATTGCAGACCTAGTCAGTGTTAGTCACCTTGATTTTGCCTCATTTGTAGCCCAAGAATACTTTGGTAGGACTGATTAGCATGTTGATCTGCATGGCTACCAGATCAGACAAAATGAAGAAAAATGATAAGCAAGGATTTTTTCTTCAGTTATGCAGCCTTTAGAAAACATTGCTGTGAGACTGATATTTGGAATCAATTTAATGGAATAATATCAACATAATTTCTTTAGTTCATTTCAGCCTCATTTAGTTTGTTTGTTTTCTTTTGTTTGTATATATTGCATAGAATATAACGGCTGTGAATGGATAGAAAGAGTTAGTGGATTTTTCTAGGGTTTAATATAATACAGCATAGCTTTCAGTGTCATCAGTTTGCAAACAAATTTGCTAAATTGTTTCCTACAGTGAAATATGCCAGTGGCTGACAAAACTGAATGTCATTTTGTGAATAAAATAAGGCAATGGCTGAGTGAAATGTGCTAATATCTGAATTATAAAAGTACTGAAAGAAAATTGGGAGTTTGTGTGGATCCACACTGTCAGTACGTCCAAATACTTGTTGGCATCCCTCTGGAGCTGATTATGATTAACCCTCTTGTCCTATAACTCATTTTTAAGTGTGATGAGCTAGAAAAGAACACAGTGAAATTGTGTCTCTCTAAGCTCTCCCAATGTGTGTAAGCAATTACAGCCTGTAAACAAAAAACAAACTCTGCCAATATGGCAGAATTATCCTGTAACACAGCGTTATGTGGATTCCCAAGCCCCATGTAGACTGACACATACCAGTATCCAATAACAAACACACAGCCTGCAAATAACAAACAGCCTTTGGGGTCTGGTGACTCCCATTGAAACTCAATTACGAAGCATCTCACCACTATTCTCATGACTTAATTTTGATCTGGCATATGCATTTAATTGGAAGTCCTGATGCATGACCTCAGTGAACACTGTGTTCCTTTGCATTCACACCCCTGATTGAAAAATATCCACCAGGGCCTTGAATACTTGGCACCAGGTGTTTTTGCTAATTTAATTCTAATGCGTTCTGACTGGCTCTGAATGAGGTGATTTGCTCGACTGGTGGGAGTCATCTTTAGACCACAATCCTCGGTCGTCAGCTGATTCATTCGGAGCTCTAGCAGAGATCCATGAAATGACATGTAATTGTTCCAGACGCATTGTTGTATAAAACTATGCAGGGATGATTGCAGGTACTCAAACTATTTCTTTATTTAAAATTATTGCGCTTTGTGTGATGGATAAGGTCTTCTTCTTTGAAAACTGCCGGTGCATAACGAGAGGATTTTCTTTTTTATCATCACCTGGTTCACAGGGAATAATGATAAAACCCCAGGCCTGCTGAAATGAATCTGACACGAGCCATAACTGGTCTAATAAGGTTTGTGATCAAAGCCGCTCTTGAGCCTCTCGGGGCTTGTTAGCCACAGTAACTGAAAGAGAGCCTGCAGAGAGAGAGCTGTGCTTTATAAACTCTCTTTCTCTGATGCACAGGAATACCAGGAAGCCACGCACCTGGAGCAGTTTGTGACTCGTTTTCTGCTAAAGGAGACAACCAGCCAGCTGCAGTCCCTCCAGAGCTCGCTGGAATGTGCCATGGAGACCACGGCCGAGCAAACCCGCCAGGAGAGGCAAGTCTAGTGTTACAATTGAAACTGCAACAACATAGCTAGAGTGGTTTCAGAAAGAACTTACATCAAACACACTCACAAACACACACACACACACACACACACACACACACACACACACACACACATATATATTTGTACACAATGAGAATTAGTGATTAGAATATGGAAAATAATTGTATAATTCTTATGCAATTCTCATTCTGCTTACATTTGTTCATCAGTCTAAACACTTGTGTCAAGACAAAAAAAGACAAAAACAAAAGATTTTTTAAAAATCTATTAAAATAAAATATTATTTGCTGTGACCACCAAGCTAATTTACATGGTCAGTCATCATCATGATTTATCTAGAACATTTAAATTCAACATATTAAACACAAAAAAGGAAACAAACACAACACAAAGGATGGCCAGACAGGCCATAAAAGGAAACATCCTGGTAATCCTAGGAATGATTTATACTTTGTTATACTTTAATTCCATGTTTAAGGTAGGACTTGATCTCAGGAAGGGTATGAGAGCATTGCCAAAGCAGTGCAATTCCCAGGAGCTCTGCAGATTCCCTCATTATCAAACAGTAGTTCAGAACCGTTAATAGTATTTCTAGTGCTGACTACTGAACCAAGCAGTCAAGAGGGGAAGTGAGAACCCAGTGGCCACTATAACAAAGTTGCAAAGATCCTGTTCTAAGATCGGTGACCCTGCCTGAAGGACAACCATCTCTACTGCACTCCATCAATCTTGTCTGTGTGGTTGAGTGAGTAGACAGAAGTCTCTTCTGAGTAAAAGACATTTGACAGCCCACCTGAGGTTTGTCACGCTGCACTTTAGCGCGCTGTGAGACCGAGGAGAAAAAGATTCTCTGGTCCGATAAGACAAAGTTGAAGTCTTTGACCTGAATGGAAATCCCTATAGTGAAAACGGTGGTGGAAGAATCGATGGTGACACTTATCTGTGGCAGAATCAGAATCGCTTTATTGACAAATGTGGTGCTTGAAAGTTCATGAATTTTCTATGTCTAATCATTTTCATTGATAAATAAATGGCCTGGGTGTAATATCTTTATCTCATTTGTTTCTCTTGATCTATGTTTTGAACAGCTTTAGGTCACATTATTGCAAAAATGTAGAAAATTCTAAAGGTTTCACAAACAAAAGGGTTCAAGCCCCACTGTACAATGTGGACAGGACCTAGCGGGGAACAAGCACTTAAGGACAAGTCAGTGTCCTTCAGCGTCCTTGTGCAGGAGCAACTCTCCAACCATTAGGTCCCCAGCTGCCCCAAAAAGGCATACCATAAAATGCTAAAACTAACACAAATACTAACAGATGTACTGAGAAATAGAAATAGAGTAGAGACGGATCTGTTGAGCTGCACTGACCAAACACGCTTGGATGGGTGGGTCACTGTGTGTTTTTTTTGTACAAAAAGCCATTTGAGTGCCCCATTTTATGACCACTACATCACGCATCAGACATAAGGCTTTAGGTTATTACTCAGCTCTCAGTCAGGTGTAAATCAATCAAAATGGTCTGGTGATCATAAACACCATGTCTAAGTGATCATAAACACCATGGACTCGGGTGGCAAAGTTCACAATTCGATTCTACCTTGCTATGTACACTTGTTTGGCCAAATCGAAGATGACAGTGTACTTCCAACACAAACCTACTGAGCTGCACGTTTATTATGTTCATTTAGTTTTGACAAGAATTGAGACTGAAGTAGTACACTGTCCCTGCGTTTGCTCATGCGTCCAGTGCTCCAGTGTAAATACCCTAGTCCCACTGCCGCTGAGTAGGTTTCTAAATGGTTTTCTATATGATGTCTAAAAGTAATGCTCATGTCTATGACTCATTGTTGCGTGGGGGGGGGATCTGCAGTCACTCCAGGGAACGGCCACTTATAGTGTGCAGTGTAGAATGCAAAATTAGCTGGTAGAGTCCAGCACCTGGATGATTATATGGCTCAGAATGGCATGTTTGTCTGAAAATATGTGTGTATATGAAAGAAAGAAAGGCCCTTTCCACCTTTTTACCCTCTCACCTGCAGCTTGCTGGGTTCCTTTGCTGCACCCAATCTCCAGTGCAAAGCAGCTGGCCTGTAGAAATGATGAATGTTGCTGTCACTTGATTGCAATATGAATTCAGTTCCTCAATGCGAGCGCATGGTTTTTAGTAAATCAAACCCTCATCTGATTTTGATGCAATTTTATGCAAAGCTGATGCAATGTTTTCCCTTTTATCTGCGCATGTTTACCCAAACAGTGAAATTCCTCCCTCAGTGTATGTCCAAAGCAGCTGCATGCTTATTATGCTCTGCACTTTCCATTTTCTTCTCCAGTGAAAGGGGAAATAAACGTTACCGCGGATCGAGACTGAATGTCTTTTTCACACACAGCCGTGCCTCTCATGTTAACAGCTATTCAGAACATGCAGAGGGCAATGATAGTGTTGAGCTGCTGCAGTGCAGCTCTCATCTCTTCCTCAGGCTGAGAGAAAGACAGAGCCACAGAGGTTCGCAAAGGCCACTCCAGAAACTGCTTTTTAAACTCTCCTGTGAGTGCTTCTCTCTGCCTTACAGCTCTACTGTGGGTTAAGTTTTTTCAGTGCACTGACATGGACAGTTAATGCTTTTTTTCTGGCCCATTTAAAGCTTTAGAGCAAACAGACCCCTCCCTGTGTTTAGCTCTGAAGAAAGTCGCCATGATGTGCTTTCTTGCTTTATGAGAACTGTGCTCACCAGTAAGGTTCTTTGCCTTAAGGTATGTTCATGTACTTAGATGGTATCCTGAGAAATGTTTGATGTGTGGGTGTAAATCTTTGAGCTGAGAGAGAATTCCATTCGCGATTAATAAGGCTACTTATAAGGTATAGCCTTCCACTTTATGCACTGTTACATCACGATGTGTAGGGCTGATGCACATTTGTGTTTAAAAATGCATGAATTAGGAAGTTACAGCTTTTCACAGCTTTTACCAAAAGTCAGTTCTCTCTAGCAGTGATAATAAATACACATAGTGAGCATCACTAATCAGACACTTCTAATTTGGACCATTTCTAGTGGCCTGTTGATAGTGAAAAAATGATGTGACATAAGAACTGCTTGATTGTTAAAGCTTATTTGATATGTTACAATATTGGTGTTTTTAAAATGTTGTAAGCATAAAGACTAACACACAGGACACATTTGATATCTCCAATGATGTTGTTGGAGTCTGATTGTTATTATTTAATTGATTTTGTATAATGTTGGTGTTTTTTTGCCTTTTATAATGATTTATTTCATGATCTTTTAAACCTAATAGTTTTTAAACATATTTTTATTGTAAGCATACAAATGATCCGAACACTCAGGACACTATGGATATCTCCAATGATGTTGTTGGTGCTTGATTGTTATTATTTAACAGCTATTCCATAATGTTGGTATTTTTTGTGTGGTATTGATTGGAAGCATAAAAATTAACCAAACACCAACATTGTCTTTGGAAATATCCATTGTGTCCGGGGTGCTGGCGGTCAGGTTTTGGGTCCTGTTGTGTGTGTGTGTGTGTGTGTGTGTGTGTGTGCTATGTTTAAAGTGGCCGGTGGCCAGAGCAAATTGAAACGGCGCAGCCAATTCTCTATTCTGTCTGAAGTGTTTAGGCAGGCTCTCTGAGGAGAGACCCAGCGCAGCAGGATGAAACGCAGGAGGTGGTCTGAAACCAGGGCTCTGGCTTTACTGGAGCGCCTCTTCTGAGCTTGCGGCCCATTCACTCCACAGCTTTCATCTGAGCCAAACATCCAGGCTTTAGGAGTCAGAAGTGCTGCCGATAGTGCTCTGCTGTCAGTGGTCTGTTTTTCAGAAGAGGGAAGGCCATCAGGGGATTGTTTTACTCTACATCAACGGGGGGTTATGAAGAATACGTTGCAGTAATGAGATGTAGAAGTGCAATACATTAAACATTTACATTTAATACATTAAAATTCACTCTTATTATTCAACAGGTTGCGAAACAACACATGCTGTCAGTTGAATAATGTTTGATTTTATGGTTTTAAAATATTTGTAAAAGGTTTAGAAAAGGTTGTCACTGTAATTTTAAAAGCATTCCATTATTCGCGTAAAAGAGATAACCATGAAAGTAAGAAAACAAAGCATTTAATCATGTTTTGTGTAGTTAATTGTGATGTTTTTCCTGTTTGCTCAAATTTGACCCTTCAGAAGTATTTGTCCAGTAACAAAGTAATGCATTTTGTTAGAACTATATAAGTGGATAAAATATGCTTCTTGCAAATGGTTTTAATGAGTTACATTGTTATCACTTTGTGATGAAAGATTCCACATGAACCTGAATAGGAAAATCACTATTTCATGTTAGAGTTAAGGCAGCCTCCAGATTTTTCCCCTGACATCCAGTATATATCAAAAACATCATATACAATACATAGTTTTACTTCCTCCCTGATTATAGCCTGTTCCTGTCACTTTCATGGATATTTGCCACAGTGGAGACTCATGAGGGGGACTGGAGCTTTCCATTTTGCTGTTGCTTTTGTTAGCTCAAAATATCTGTGGATATTTTGAAGGGTCAACCCATTAACAATGTTAACAGGCATGTTATTAACACAAATACTTTGACAGCACAAATGTAATTGCAAAATAAAAATGAGAAAATATCAGTGTAATAGTACAGTTATTGTGAAGAATGACTTTCAACCAATCAGTTAGCACGGCTGGAACTGTTGTGTAGGAACAGTGTTAGGAACAGTTTGTGTTAGTTATGTTTTCTCCAGTTTTGTTTTGGCATGTGGACATAGAGTAGAAAAGGATAAAAGCGGACTGAATTTTGGCACTTTTGGCATGGCTGGTGTTTCTGGGCTGTGTCACCTATGCATCCCTTCACACGGTTCCTCCTCATAGCTGTGTGTGGTGGTGTTCACATCAGTGTGTTTTTCCTCAGGAAAGAGTGAGCCTCTGTTTCCGTAGCGAGTGCATTAAGACACCTGTCACATTGAATGCGAAGTAATGCATGACGGCACAAGCTGGTGTTTGAATGATGATGTCTCTGAGTGCGGTTTCTGCCACTGAAATTTAAATGCGTCTGAGCTGCGTCTGAGGTGTGCACGTTTGGCCCTCACTGCCTCTTAATCACCTGTTTAGACCAGTGTGTGGGCTGACTCATCTACTGCTGATTATGCTGTTAGTGCTGCAGAAATCACACATTTTTAATAGTGTAGGGGCGGATCCCCTCAGGACCAGCGTTGTGTAACAGTTTCTTAGAGGATAATGAGGACCCAGCTGAGATGTAATCCTGACACCTGCGCTTCTCCATTTGTTTCTGTACAGCAGTGTGTGCTGATGTTGACCCGAGTTTCTGATTATTCACACTAACGGGAAAAAAATGGACCGTATCAGACAATCACTGTGGAATCACTTGCCCTTTTGAACAAAACTCTAGACATCTCATTTTGTAAAGAATGAAATCACTCTAATACACTGGCTTTCCAGCCCTGGTCCTAGAGGCAAATTGCTCTTTTTTAGTGCTTTCTCACCTCAGTTCAGTGACTGGCTGCTAATAAGCCAATTATCTGGATCAGATGTGTTGGGAGAAGTGAAAAAATTCAAATGTGCAGGACAGTATGCGTCCAGAGTCATGGGTGTGAAATTCTGGTCTAGATGGCTCTAATGAGTGAATTCAGCTGCTTTGAAGTGCACATAGGTGTTCGTCTGGGCACACACAGCTAGTCTGGGCACATGCAGCGAGAATAGAATGGAGCAGCTGCATGAGCTTGTGGTCACCATGCACGATGTCAAGAGAGCTCATGTCACTCACTGTAAATAAAGATGCTGCATAGGGGTTTGTACCTAAACGCTACTGCAATGGCTTGGAAGTTGTAGTATGCTTTGATTTCCCAGTGAATACAAAAGTTAAGAGCTACTTTTGTTATTGGGGTCTTTTATTTTTTTGATTGTGCTTTTTGATTTCATTTTTTTCATTTTCTTGTTTAACCATGCAAACTTGCTAGTGATGTCCCGGTTCACCAGTAATTGTTTTGACATTTAAAGTACAACAAATAGCCAAAACTGTCAGGATCCAGGGGGAGGAATCCCCAGAACCCTGAACTGCCTTGTGACGCTGTCCAAGCAGGAG
>JBBPDB010100697.1:0-23770 GCA_037974465.1 Brachypetersius altus
ACACACACACACACACACACACACACACACACACACACACACACACACACACACACACACACACACACACACTTAGTATTATTTTAGTTTTGCATTTACTAATACTAATACTAATTCTAATATTTCTTTACTTTTTATTATTATTAGTAGTATTATTAGTATTATTATCAACAACAATAGCAACAACAACCAAAATAAAAGAGTAATAATATAAAAATAATAATAATCAAAATGTTGGACATCATATTTTTTGTCTTAAATAAAATGAACAACACAAAATCAACAATAACATCTGAACTACTGGACATCAGAGGGGGAGAGAGAATATTAACAGGAGAAAAGATGTAGGTTTAAACCGGAAGGTGAAGGTGAAGACAATGTGATAATGTGTTCTATAATTTAGAAAGCATGATACTGAAAGTCTGACAATTTCAATGTAAGAACATCTAAATGTACATAACCCTATATAACCCTAACCCTAACACATTTTCCTACCAGGCTGTCTGTCTGTCTGTCTGTCTATCTGTCTGTCAGTCTCTCTCTCTCTTTGTAAAACTCTTGTTATGCTGCAGACGAACTGTCTTTGTCCCTGACAGCCTGTGTGAAGGAGGACCTGCCTCATTAAGAAATTGATTTATGAAGAATTGCATCACATTAAGCACAGTTAATGGAGAATGACTTCCATCCCAGTCTTTAATCTTAAAATCAGTCCTTGCAAGACTGAGAATTGATTCTCACGATCAAATTTACAAAGACGAGTTAATGTGGGAATGGCAAAAACATCAAGGCACAGCTATTCAAATGTAATTATGTAAATACATATTTAAATCACAAAGTGAGTGGCTTTAATGTCTGACATGCGTGTCAGGAAATGACAAAAATGTGCCAAAAGTGTAAAAGATAAAAACACAATCACTATAATATATTGTACTCTGCTTAAACACACACAAATATTATTGAGTGAATTTCTACAGTTGTTTCAATGAACTACATAGATGACTAAAATAATTCATATCACACTACACCATGCTTTGGTACTGCTGCTGCTGGTGTAACTCTGCTCCGTACAATTTAGTGTTTCCCCTGCTGTAACGAGATCGTCCTGTTAATCTGCTCATTAACAAGAACGGCCTGTTTTAGAGTGGAGAACAGACCTAATCTAGCACCCGCATCACGAGCCAGAACGTGCAGACTGAAGTGATAAGATCAGTGTTGGAGCTCTACATACATATTAAACTACTGAGCATCAATGAAACTCAAGCCTTGGTCTTTTTGATGCTGGAGGCCAGAGGAGTGGGCCGACATTACAGCTCCTCAGATAAGCACTGCCTTTTTCCTGTCTTTCTCTCTCTTTTCCCTCTCTGCCTCGTAATGACTTTTCCAGCACAGTGCTGCCTAAGACCCACTTTGATGTCGCTCATTTGCGCGTGTCATGGCCGCCCCACACACTCTCTATCCATCTCCTTCAGGAGAACGGCTTCCGGGAAACACTCTCTCACAGCGGCCTCTCCTCCCAGTCTTAAACACTTTTATCAGCTCACAGTCACTTTCCATCTTTTTGCTTCTACCCAGAGGCTGAAAACACATCATCATGAGAAGAGTGAGGTCCGGTCCCTCTGCTGAGGACAAGCACCAATCTGGTCTGAGCCATGCCTTCCAGATTCCTTTTAGATTTCTCTTATAGCAACAGGGCAGACTTTCATATTAACCCTGTCTGACCCTACTTCTTGTCAGGAATACATTTGCAGATTTGGTATGTAATGAGGAAAAACAAGTATTCAGACATTTTTATTTTTATTATTTAATATGTTAACTTTAAATTCTTTAGACATTGTTAAAAAATCAACTGATGTATTAATAAGTATAATTATAAAGATATATTTAAAACATATCTAAAACCTAATATACAGGGAAAAGCTTTAGGACCATAACACTGTCAGTACAACTGACTAGCTAATAGGCAAAATAACTGGAAAAATAAATGTTTTCAGACTAAAGGAAGGTAATAGAGAAGCCAGCAGTAACTTAAAAGGACCTGGAAGCAGCAGGAACAACAGTTACACAGACAACAAAAATCAATGACTATGGTCATCTCCATTTCTATGCCCTATACAGCATTCCTCTATAAAAAGTGAAGCATCTTTAGACAAATCGGAACTTTGTCGGTTCAATGCACTCTGGTCAGGTGAAACTTTGACAATAACGCAGCACTTTGTTTTTGGAGAAAGATGGGTTTTGGGCTCATCATGATGTGGGGTTGCTTCACTGCGAACAGTACTGAAGCATGACAAGAATAAAGCAAAAGGAGATACTAGAGATAGAACCCAAGAAACTGTATCTAGTGAGAAGATAACATCGATGAAGAGTAGGTTTAAAGGCAGAAATCCCCACTGTAGTCTTGTACCATGCTAGTGACTTTCTATAGTCTTTTGACTGTATCATACACAGATTTTCTAGTACCTACTCTTTTAAAGGATTGAGCAAGAAGGATGGGGTTTGAGTAAGAGAGACAGTGTACAGTTATCGAAGTGTTACGGCAAAATAAATGTGTTCTCAAATGTATCTTTGCATGTCTTACAGAATGCATTTACTAGTTCACTATTAAGCTGAAAGCAAATTACTGAATCCTTTAACTGAATAGAATGTCTCTTATCATAACCATGCAGGTTTATCAGATCACAATACCTTGGAAAATTAAGGTTATTACTCCTTGAACAATGTTCTATTTAGAGAACAATGAAGAGGCTTTCTTTCATTTTTCACGCGATTCTTGTATTAATAGTGTGTATGCAGATTATGCAATGATATGCATGTTTGGTGTGACAGCTGCAAATGCTTTCAAGTGTGCAATTAATTCAATTGCACATTAAGAAGCATTGCTCTGTCACAACTGCATAAACAATGTTTATATATCTGTTGTGTCGAGAATAATGTGATAATATGATGATAATGTATGTTTCTGGCGGAATTAGAGCAAGACTGAGAGCCCAGAGAAGACAGTCTTTGTTCAAATGTGTGTTGTGAACTTGTGAACTTGTCCCTGATGTCAAAATGTGTTGCCTTAAGCCTGTGTCTGCATAGAACAGAGTATAGTATGAATAATTTTTCTCGCTGTGCAATGACAAATACCTCCAGAGCACTATAACATGCCCTAATGTCCTGAGCTATTACGCACACAGGAGACACCACACACTGTGAAGATATAAGAGGGCTTTCTGTTTCCCCACTTCGGCCTTTATGAGGCTATTTGTTGTACATTATGGATACATGAAAACAAGAGCACAGGAGACAAGAGTTTTCTTTGTGTTGCATTGGAAAGGCAGCCTCCACTAGTCTGGATAACAGCTTGTCCTCTAAAGCTTTTATATTGTAGCCACATTTAATAGGCTGTAATCATGCCAAATCACAAAATCAAGTCCAGACCACAGATCAGGTTAATGATTAGCCCTGTGAATGATGTTTTGTTTGCTTGAATAAATTTACCCATTCAGACAAAGTTGGCTCTTAGTGTAAAAAAAAAACAACAACAGAATTCCAACCCAATCTCATGGAAAACAATTGATAACACTATATATGAACCCTGCTACACAAAATCAACTCAACATGTCATGGCAGATGTGCTGTCATGAGTTGTCATGAAACATTATATCTATTAGTATAGCGGTGTCATGTAACATGAACAGTTATGACAATACACCCTGTAGCTTTTGTATTGATAATAATGACAGCTGTTATATGTCATATATATGCCATGAGAGCATATGACCTCTGCAATGACATGTTTATGGAACCACGTTAGAACAGACGTACAAAAACACAACAAAAAGATAAAAGAAGTCAGTGTTACAAAGGACACAGTCACAAGGTGTGGCCTATTGCACATATCTTTAAAAATAGACGACAACATTTTCGTCAACGATTTTATAATGAGACATAACCGGTCCACCTTTTCCCAGTGTATGTTGTACACTGTCAGAAAACAACTAAGAAACTTTATTTGAGATTACTTAACTACTGTGTGGGTCTTTAAGGCAAGTGTGTGTTGACTGGGGCACAGAGTTTGCCGGACAGTAATTGGTAAAATAATCTTCCACTAGTGAGTTTTATTAGTCGTGTAGAAAAACGAAAGAAAGCAGCTGCCACCAAACGTATCTTGCATGACTGGCTACGGTTGTTGGAGGGGGAAACAGTGTAAATTACATTTTTTTTGTTGAACTATCACTTGAATCGAATTCCCACTGGGTTTCATGAAGTCCCTGCGGCAGGCATGGCTGAGTACGGCATACTGCTTCACTGTTTGCAGTGGCGAGGGCCCCGGTAGACGGACCGTCAGGTTCTTCATCTCATTTCCGTTAATGCCCACGCCAAGTGCAGTTTGAACCATTTGTGCTGGTGCAGACAGACGCTGAGTAGCAGAGAGTGCTGCTGGCTGGCAGGGGCTTTTACCACGGCCTTACAAATACACAGAATCATCGTAGTCCGGGCACCAGTGAATAATATCTGCCCTTAAGCTACCATTGAGTGCTGAAAGCCTCCCAGTGTTGCTACTTTTTGCCTGCTGGCTTATAACAAGTCATGTTCCGCCAGCAGACCTTTCCCTTAGTCTGTAAACAAACGATCAGCATTACATTCGAGGTGTCAATCACCTACCAAAAGACCTCCTGCATGCTTTTTCTGCAGGCCGAGAAAAGGCTGAAAATAAGTCTTCAGGTGAGCCATATTTAACTAACCACGCTGCTCTGTAACAAGCTCAGATTGTACGAAGTGCCTAATGTAAAACATACTACATCATAACAGATGACTGTATAGCTTTCTTTTTTTTTGGGTGGCGAATTATTGTGGAGTGGTTTGGAGAACTAATGGGTGACTGTGCGGCTGCAGTTGTGTGATTGCTGCGACTCCAAGCAGGCATTAGAGCTGAAGTGGCAGCGAGTCCACTCTTAGAGCACACACTGACTGGCGGCTTTGTTCGAGTGCACCGTCTCATGCACATTTGATTGTTCCTGTCTGCGTCATTTTAAAACTCAATTACACATGCGTTCCTTCGCTGCTTAATGAAAATGGACATTTTCTGTTTTTAATGGAGGAGTTCAAACTCCGGTCTTGCTGCACAGTTGCATGCCTCTCTGTTCTACCTTAAATGAATGCATGCTATTTAAGCCAGTGACAGCACAGACAGATGAGGCCACCACATATATTAACATCAGCATCACAAGTCAGACTACTTTAATCAAAGAGTGCGGACGTTGTATAGGGACCGAAAGGGACCTAATTCTATTTGAAAGGAACCTATAAAAAAGCACTAAATGTAAGCGTAAAGATCTAAAGTGATGACTCATAATGAGAATGAGTAGTTGTCTGGTGCGGGTGCTTATGCTGATGAGAACTAGCAGCCTGAAAGGTCAGTCATGCAGTGTTTACTAATTATTCACTAACAAGGAAGGTGTCAGTCTAACTGGCTTAGACAAGTTCTCTACATGCAACACACCACATGCTGTATCAAGGTGTGTCACCTTTCTGCCTCAGACCCCTGTAGGGCATGCCTTGCTCTCAGTAAACTAGGTAAACTTTGCTCATGAAACTTCACAGACCAGGCAAAAGTCACGGTCACAGACCACCGAACGCAGCGCAAAGGCCTAGTTTAGCTTAAAAACCCAGAAAAACCCAGTCCAGCTGGGCTTACTCAGACTATCCAAAGCACATATAGTACAGCGAACTCATACTAGAGAAGAGAACAATACAGTCAGCTCACAATTTGACTATAAAGTAAAGCGGCCCCTTATAGTCACACGTGAACAGCACACAGTGTGAACAGTGGGAAATTCTTTCTCTGCATTTAACCCATTCACCAAGTGAAGCAGTGGTTCTGCCGCCAACGGGGCATCCAGGCAGCAGTGTGTGAGGACTGTACCTTGCTCAAGGGTACCTCCATGGTGCCTCTAGCAGTCCTGGCAGCGTCCTAACCATTAGGCCACCAGCTGGGGACATGGTTCAAAACACCATTTATTCAACAAAGTAAGATTGGATACAATTCCTTATTCTCCTAATATTTAGAAATTGTATGAATGTGCAGGACTTGTTTAACATAGTTACATGAAATATCATTCTTAAGAGAAAGATTATCACATTGTCACATGACCATGATGCATATTGCCACATTATTTCATTGCAATATCACAAAGCTCTTTGTATATTGTTACATGCCTAGCCTGCAAAAGAAATATGCGCATATCAAATAACTGATGAGGTTAATGTCACGTAGTAATGATCAGCTGTAACTTCAACTGAAAGACATATTCTAATACAAGGAACAAAAGGAACAAGCGGAAAAGAAAATAGGTTTGTGTAATTGTGATGCTTTTAAATATATTTTCATATAGACAGATAGACAAACAGACAGGTAGATATATAGATAGACAGATGTTTATTATGTAAAAATAAGCTTTTAAAAATATGTGCATCCCAGACTGAGTAACCTAGTGAAACAAGGAAGCCATGGAGACAAAACAGACAAGCCTTTAGGCCAGAATCTCCAAATAGCATTAAACAATTTTGCAGTGCACTGCTCTCTGCTCAAAACACTAAATGTGATGGCCAATCATTCTCAGTAATTGTGCTCAGAGCGATCTATTCTAAAAATAATGCAAACAAACATGAAAATGAAAAAATTTTATGCTCTTCTGATTAGCAATCAAGACGTCCTTTTTCTACTCTATTGAGCAATGCTCATTCTCTGTTAGACGATTATGTAACACAGAGCCAAGGACAGGAACATTTTAGACATCATCATTTTCATTTCATGTAATTTTTTTAATGTATTAATTTCAGAGAAAGGCATGTCATTTACAGGGAAAGCCTTTTAAACACATGATGCCACTGCTTATCTCTGGTCTAGTGTGAGATTGTGGCCAGATGAAAGCTACTGCAGACGGGAGCAGTCAGCATTTCAGAGTGTGGGGAGTTCCTCAACAGAGATGGTTATCGCTGTTTCTGATCAAACATGCCTCAGATCCCTGAGACCTACTGGGCCTCTTTTTACGAATGTTTGTTTGTAAGATCCAGGTTGAACTCCCTGCACCTGTAACTGCTCAGCCGTTTCCTTTCTGGAGCTCAAATCTGTGGGAGAATTGTGTGCTGACTCGGACGCTCTGTGAAGTACGGTTGGTAGTTTTATAACACAATGAATCTGGGGCAGTTCTTTAGCAGAATTGGTGGGAATTACGTCTGTGTCCCTGTATGCAGCAAATTTCTTTTCAGTAGAAACTGCTGGGGTCAGATAAGAAGAGCCTTGCAAGTAAAGTACTTGCAGCCCTGCACACTTTTGCAATACATGGCTGTGCATCAAAAGAACATGACCCTCTTAAAATGGCTCTCATAAAATTGTTCTGTTGGGGGTCACAGAACAATTGTTGGAAAAAAGAATGACTATATTATTGACAACTTGAGATCTTCAATAAAAGCTTCCACACCAATGATGTCATGTTGTCATTATTGGCAGCAGTCTCAAACTCCAGTCTTGGAGACCTGGTGTCCAGCACAGTTTGGTGATGCCCTTGGAACTCCAGGGTCCAGTTGCAGGCTAAAACAGAGACAGGCTGCATGTACAAGAGCTGAGCCAGCTAACCTTGTAACCTTCTACTGTATTTATGTCAACATTACATGATATTATGCATTTCAGGATTTTGAAGGGTAGGAGTCAAGTCCTCAGACTGACACCATTAAGAGGTGGTCTATGACTCAAAAATGTTGAGAAACAAAGTTCTGAAACCAAGAGACCTCCAGTTTTGGACAATACTAACAGGTTATTAAATACTGCTTAGTCAGTTACCTCTGCTGTTAAATTGAAATCTTAATTATTGTGCTTGGTGAAGAAGTGTACTTCTGCGCTTTGCGTGGCACATAGACAAACACTTTTAGGGAAAACCAGCCATCCCTTGCCTGCTGCCAAATTCTTACTTCTTGAAATTACATTCTAATGATTTGTGTCCAAATTAAAGCTATATCCTACACTCCTCTCTTATTAAATACAGAGTTTAACAGTCAGCATGTCTCCTGAGCTATTTCTCTTTTAACCTCAAAGAGAGCTACTTAATACCATTCGTGCACATAGCGAGTGACTGAGGCTGAGAATTGGCCTTTTCAAATCTTGTGTTATAATAAGAAGGGACAGTCTGTGCAGGAAATTTAGCTTTGGCATTTAGCCTTGATCATTAACTTTAATGAGACCGATAGTGGACAGAGATCCCGCCCAGCAGGGTTCATCTCTCGCATCTCGCATGTGGGAAGTCTCTCGACTTCATCTCTTCATCTGTGACAACTTGGATACTTTTACCTGAGATAACTAAGAAAAACGTCTTGACCAGGGATGCACTGAAATTCGGCCACTGAACGAAACAGTGATGACGCAATCAACAACGCAACCTGCACATATTTCCGCCAGATTGAATTAGAGTCAACATGTCTGTCGTGTGAGCGCATTACTATATATCTAAGAAAGACACGTGGAAAGTCTTTTGTAAAGCATGGAACGCGCAAAATTTCTACAGGGAGTGCATTCACAAAGACTTTCTCAACATCAGGATTAATTTATCACATAAAATCAAAATGTCCCGATCAAGCCCAGAAGAGGTAAGACCCTTTTTTGAAAAGGCAACAAAGTTTTCCAGTGATTACGGTTAATATATGGGCTGCCAGTCTTTGTTTTAATACACTATTTTGAGCAGTTTTTAAAGCACTTGTTCTGAATGCTCTTTGTTCATGCACTTCGTTCAGAATATTAAAATGCACTTGAATTCACTTGTTTTATGAAGGAAGATATTTAATTGTATAATATTTCAGCCTTTTAATTGTATTTAATTGTATAATAATCTTGCTTTTAGGCTATTCATGAGAGGGGCCAACTAATATATACTTTTTAAAATTTTATTTTATATTGTGCATTATTTGAATGCTACATAAATATCTTTATAGTTTTTTAATAATTTAATAATAATTTCTTTCAGTTTTTCAGTTTGGTTTTCGGCCAAGTGTTTCGGTGCATCCCTATTCTTGACCAATCAGATAAGAGATCAGCTTGACACCTTCTTTACCCAGCCACCTCATCTACTATATATATATATATTTATATATGAATAATATATACTGCACTTTTGTTTTTGCTCCCATTTGTCATGAGCTGAGCTCATAGATCTGAAACATTTTCTACATACACAAAAGACCTATTACTCTCAAAGACAGAAGTTTATATTTTTGTTCAGTATATGTATATAAAAATCACATGGAAATGATGCCTAGGTTCATTCCTCTCATGTGCCAAATACTGAATTCTGACCAATTAGTAAGAGAAGAGAGGCATTTTCATCAAGCCAAGAAGTGTGGAAGGAGGTGCTTGGCTCTGAAATCACCCAAAAAACCTCATTCATTTTCCTCAGACTCTCTGTGATTTGAGAAAACAATTTCAGACCCTTGGTTAACCACCATAAGCATATGGCACATGTATAATTTACTTAAGGGGAAACATGGCTTCCATCTTCAACATGGATTTAAAAGGAGGGCTGTCCCGCTGTGCGAGGCACGTGAATTAGCTCCCTATTCCGCAGCACAGCCATGAGTGGAACAGTCAGTGCATGCCTTCCACTGCTGGTCGGTGTCTAATGGCATTTACAAAGGCTTGTTTTCATACCATGGCACCTTTCCTAATCTGATAACATGTGATAAACAGTGATCTATGCCAGACTAGGCTAAATAGTGCCCCAAAAGAGCACAGAAATATGTCCAGGACACAAAACAGCAGGACTGGCCTTAAATGAATGGGCTCAGAAAATCACTAGTTTCCTGCAAAATCCCTGAAAAAATCTTTGATGTGAATTTCCAAGGAATACAACTGGTGCACCTGGTCAATGTAGTGGGTGCTTGTAACGTTTAAGCCAAACACTGACAATCAGAGTTTCAATAAAAAAAATCATCTCACAGATAGCCTGACATCTTACTGCATTAAAAGCTCTTTATCCTTCTTTCTGTGTTTGAGAGTCTTTACAAGCATCCCAAACACAATATTTTCAGAAAAGTGGAAAACTGAGACTATCCACAGGCCGCTGGCATGCCGTGACTATTGTCCCTGGATCCATATCAAACCTGCTGATCGCAACGTCCAAACAATTTCCAGAAAACTCCTCTTTTATTAGGATGATAAATCTCTAACACAGTCTAGGCAAAATACTGGCCATGTTGGGAATATCGGTTTTAAAAGATTGGCAGTGGCAATGCTCAGTGGGGGTCCTCCACAACATGGCTCTCAGTGCTGTGACACTACAGCCTCAGGGTGTGCGGCTCTCATATGAGGATTCTGCATGAACCACGAAGCTCCACCTCAGACTTTAGAGAACGTCAGTAGGGAAAAGAATGAACTTTACAGGAGGAAGTCCTCACAAGGGGAGCATATTTTCAGACCAAATGAGGTTCTTAATTCATATTGAAGCTCGCTGTAGTCACTTGACTGGCACACTTATTTTAAAAGGAGTAAACTAACAGGAAAAGGAAGGCAAGCGCATTGTTGTAAGTTGTGGGCCAGACCTGTTATCTGTAAGCAGCCCAACCACTAAGGAACCTGCTGTTTGTATCTATCTAAACTGTTTTCCACTTCATTTGAAAACCTGATGACTCGATTCATCTGCTGGAGTGAGGAACATCGCTGATCTCCTTAGAGCATCAAAGCTTTAACTGGCCGCTCATATAATGGCACTGGTCAAACTAAACTCTCAGTAGATCCCTTTGTTCCAGTTTTTTTTCTCTTCCTTTACAAACTACTAGATACATTAAATTTACAACACCTGACATCAAGCTACCTGTAGCCCACCACTCTGTATAACCTTCTTTTAGATAAGTGATGTTTTTAGAGCTAATTTCCAGTCTGGGTTCACATTTACTGGCTGTACTACTGCTGGAGGAGACAACAGAAGCCACTTCAAACATCTGCTGAAGGAGCTTTGACCTTTAGAGTGACATCACTGCATGCATGCCCAGAGATGAGGACAAAGGAACTTTAAATTCTACTTTGAATTCTTGTTTGTGTTTATCTGTTCTGTTTCGTGTGTAATGTACTTGACATTAAATAAAATAAACATGTGGGAGAAGGCCATGCAATTGTAAATAGACTTTTGGGGTGAACGTCATGACTTTAAATGCGATGATGTTAAAGTGGATCAGCTGTCCCTTTTCCTCAATTACGGCTAATACACTCCATCCCTCCTGCTCCTGTACTCCTCCACACTCTTCTGGGATGGGAAAGGAGCAGTGAGAAGTGAGGGGGAGGACTGGAGGAGTATCAAACTTTTCTACATGCCCTTGTCTGGTCTTGAGGTTTCAGTCACACAGATATTCTGTCTCAACACTTTCATTGTGATCTCTCCATATTATACGTATGATAATACCAGTTTTCTTTCAACCTGACATTTGAATACTTATTTCTGTATACATATATAGAAAAGAAGGAATATACATATATATAGAAATACATATATTCTTTATAACATATTTGGGGGTCCCGTGTGAGTGATTGGGATGCTTTATGCCTAGGAGGTAAATCAACCTTTCTGACTACAGTTCACCCTTTTAAAAAATTCTGCTTCCAACAGCTGTAACTTTAAACCCTCACCAGCTTCTTCATACTCACACATCTCATTTATCAAAACGGCTCTCTAGAGAACATCCTCTGACAAGTTCTTTAGGAAACCAAAAACAGTTCCTCTGTTTTATTGGCATTATTCGAAGATCCATTTTCACACCCTTATTCTGAAGAGTGGACCTACATGTGCCAGGAAATGCTTAGACAGGAGACGGTTCAAGAAAACAGAAAAGAAGAGGAATGATTGAAACACAGTTAAGAAAATAAAGACTAGAAAAGGCCTTTCGTTTTTAATTGAATCACTGCAGGCACCACTTCTCTAAGGATAAGACATGGTTAAGAAGGCCGTCCCTCACAGACTTCCCTGACCTTTGGCCAGACGTGCTACCAGCAGGGAGAGTCACAGACGGGCCGCCCGGGCTGAAAATGAGATGAAAGTTCCATTAGAGGAGAAAGACTGGTGCAGACCCAACACTGCACACAGTGAGGATGTAGCCGCTTCCATGCATTCCCTCACAGCCTGTACAATCCAAACACGTTTCTCACACTACAGCAAAAGTTGCAAATACAGTTAAACGCTCATGAAGAGAAGGTCCTACCTGGAAGCAATTTTGCAAAGCACTCATAACCAATTAAACCAGTAATTTTTTCTAAGTGCTGGTCATATGATAACCAGTAATTTCACCCCTGTTACTTTGCTGTGAACCTGTGGCGTGAGTCTATGTGTTTTCCATCAATGATGTCATTGTTCTCCAAGACAAACTCTTTGATATTTTGATATTAGTTTGTAATCTTTTCAGGTTCAAGTAACATTACACAGGATGAAAAGTTAGACCGAATTACTCACGACTACTTGGTTTTATGTTATTAGGCACACTTCAAACACCGGAAACATCATTTTGAACATTTAGGTGCTTGGCATATAGTTTCAAGCTGTTAACACTTGAGACTCATTTGCTCATCACAGACACCACAGACGTGTTCCGCTCTTCTGCTTCATTTTCAAAAGACGTCATATTCTCTTCACTCTCTCCTTCCTGCTACCACTGTTCACTCTCACTGCGCACCACGACTTAGTGTGTACACAAAAAACAGAACAACGCAGTTTCATTGTGCTTTTACTAAAAGGCCGCATACTGAGTAAAAGAAAGACTTTTATTTACTTATTTAAATTATTCATACAGAGGAAGCTACGCGAATACGGTCCTGTAGGACACCCAATAAAATGCCAATATTAAAATGAATGACCAACCATTCAGAACATTCATAACTCTAAACCAAAACAGTATAAATGTCTGGAGCCACACCCACCACATATAATTAAATCATGGTAAAATTGGAAAATAAATTTTCCACACACAGCTGCCATCAATCAGATTATTTAGTGAGAGAGAAAGAAAGAGAGAGAGAGAACAATTACTATGTATACTAATTTATACGAATACAGATTTCGATTTTTGATGATTTTGAATGCAATGTATTACAAGCCTTGATGATCTGATCAAGTACATTTCTGTTTTTGTGCTTAGAGCCGAAGCTATTGTCTCTATCCCAGATTTTTTTTTTGCCTGTGACTGCCTGACACTTTCTGAAAAAGAAATAGAGATCTGCTACTATTGACTGGATCAGCAGGAGCATCCACACATAAAGTGCAGATATTCTCTGTGACTCAGTGTGTCTTCAGACATGCAGTTTTAATTCTTCACAAGCTCCAAATCATTCGGTAGCAATGGCAACAGTTGAGGAGCAGTTTGATCAACCTACAATGCCTTATAAATGTTTAAGGCAGATCAACGTAGAACATAAATGGACAAAAAGTTTCATGACGTCACACCAGAGAGTTTTAAATGCCAAGGAATGTCATTTGACTCAATGAAGTCCCTTGAATTAGTGTCAAATATTCACAAGTCCAGCTTCCCGTTTCACAAGACTGACTAGATGACTTTAACACATTTGAATAGTAGTTAGCATGATGCTAGCTGATGCCTGTCATCATGACTCTTGTGTGAGTAAAAGCCTGTAATAAACTGAGACGCTGGTCTTTGCTCAATATACAGTTATGCATGCTGTTCAGGGAAAAGGTTTATTTTATATAACCTAACTTACAGCAAAGGCTCTATAATAATTAAACAGCTCCATCGCTGTAATTTCTAGTAACGGTCACAGTCCCTGTATCAGTGGTAGATTGATATGCTGTAATAGACTTAGGGAGCGGCCCCATAAACCGACCTTTGACCTGAAACACACCCAGACCCTGTGCCTACGTGCTGCCCTGCTGTTGTGGAAATGAAAAACACAAACACTGTCAGATTGTAAGGGTAAGCTTGGCATCATCGCTGCAGTCACCACCAACCACCAGCACAGACTTTTATTGATATTACTTTTCAATGGAACACATCCAATTTAACACTGATCACAGAGATTGTAAAAAAATAATTTCTCATCGAGACAGTTGCATCCTCTTTTTATGTAATTACACTTGCTTGATAGAATAAGAGTTCTTATATTTGTATGGACTACTGTATTAACAACAAGACTTTCATGAGTGTAAGAGCTGGGTAATCTCTTCTGCATCTGCACAGGAAATGGCTGCTTTCCTAACATTTAGCTAGTTGTTGTACTCCTCTGGTGTTGTGACAGGGTAACCTGACCAAACCATTCTGGAATTCTGGAATTTCCTGAGCAGATATAGTGTAAGGACTCCTGTAATGTTGGTAATTGTACATGTCCTGTTACAGTCCCTAATCACCTTAGGATGAGTTACATAAACTTGCTTGTGAAATTACGTGGGTTAGTGTGTATTTACTTTAACTGCACTAATGTAATCCATCTTGCTTGTTGCAGTCAGTGTTCATGTTTGAACTGCAAAGTTATTTCTATTACGTTTATTATAAAGTGATACCAGCTGTTTGTTGCACCTACTTTAGTGAAAGTGAAAAGTGAAAGTCATCATTTTGTCATATTTTTGACAGCACACGGTGTGAAATTCTTCCTCTGTATTTAACCCATTCACTAAGTGAAGCAGTGGGCAACCAGGAACGCAGCGCCCAGGGAGCAGTGTGTGGGGATGGTACCTTTCTCAGGGTACCTTAGCAGTTATGGGAATCAAACCCACAACTTCCTGACCACTAGACTTCCCTAACCACTAGATTTCCAGCTTGTCAATGAAATTTCTGACCAGAATGCTCATCAGACAGAAGCTATTTACAGTGGCAACTTTCTGAGTAATGGTCAAAACCAGGAGAAGTATTTTACCTGTGAAGAGAACAAACGTCTGAACGCTGACACTTTTGAACCTCTTGGGTCTGAAACACTCATCAATGTATTTGGTGTTATTCCGTGGCACACTGAAATTGTGTGGGCTACCCTACCAGCAGGCCAGCGGTAATGACATCACCCAGCAGAAAAACACGGCTCATGAGAGTTCATGCTCCACCCAGGATCCAGGCTCACACACTCTTAATTTACTTCAGTTCCTCCTCTCCCCTCCTGAATCACAGAACCCATCAAAAGAAAAAAAACTCTCAAAGTATGCATTCATGTCAAACTGCCCTCCAGTGCATTACCTCCTTTTTCCAAATAGTTTCTCTGTTAGAGTGCTGAGCAAATACATCAGGCTTTCTTTCTCATTTTCTTTCAAAAAGTGAATAACACCAGTGTGATTTTTTTCACATCAATGGATCAGAGTGTCCAGATTTAAGACTCAGGGGCTGTATATTTCTTAACATATTGCAAGCTATTATGCATCCGGTTTTACATCAATTAAAACCGGTTAACAATAACTGGGTAGTTTATAAAAAGCAGCTAATCTTTCAGTAGTAAAGTGGAATTCGTTTCAGTAGGCCCGGGGGTTTGGGAGTTGCCTCTGTAATTGGAAGGTCGGGGATTCAAACCCCAGGACTGTCAGTGGCACCAATGAGGTACCCTTGAGCAAAACACCATCCCCATATACTGCTCCCTGGATGCTGCGTCACTGCCTGCCCAATGCTTCGCTCAGGTTCACATACATTTTTTACACGTGACTATAAAGGCCAGTTTGTATCTAAAAATTCTGCAGACCCCTCCTAAATCAGTCTAATGAGTGAAAGCTGTTTCATTTGCTGTTGACACAGGTGTTCAACTTCAATTTGTTAAATCTTCATAGAAATGCACTTTCAGTACAATGAGACACTCAAGAGCAACTGTACCACACTATGCCCAGTCTAAATCAGTTTGTGGGTATTAATCTAACAAAACTGCAAAAAAATGCAATATTAGAGGCCACTTATCTAATATAAAATATTCTGGTTAAGCTGCTCAATCATGATGCCATGTTTTGCTTTCATTCCACTGAACTGGGTACAGACAAGTTTCCTTTAATTAACTTTCATCTAGATTACTTTCCAGAGCACAGTGTTTGTTCTTAGTGGCAGCGTACTAACATTAATGGCGCACTGCACACTCACTGCAATGTATTTCTTGAATTCAGATGAATTAGGTTGTGGTTTTTGTTGCCTTGTTTCTGTTCACACGATTAAGTGAGAAAAGGGGTCCAGTTGGAAATGAAATGCTGCTCTCAGTCCTTCTTCCCCTTGCACATATTAAACAAAATTTTGCAAACTATTACTGTCAGTATGATTTACTGGGACTTTTTATTTGATATTAAAGCAAAAAAGCTCAGTTTAAATTCCTCCCTTTTTTCGCTTCCAACCTGCTTACTCAGAGGAACAGGTCAAAAAGCCAAATTTGTTCCCAGCAGGAAAGTATGTAGACCTTCATTAATTATTCCTAAAGTATGAATTTAATTCATGAAAGATCATTTGATAGTTTTCAGGGGGGGAAAGGGTTTGATTTGGATATTATTTTAAATAAACATACACTCAGAGAGCTGACAAGACGCTTGTGCATTCCCAGGCCTTGATTCAACTTTGAGGAGAAACACATGAGCACTTGCCTTCTCATCACAGAAGCGCCATCATACCCCAGCGTATGGGCCCAGACTCACATCAGCTGACTCAGACCTCCCACCAACAACAGCAAAATAAACTGGTGAAAATCCAAAAGGCATGGAAACATTACACATGCGATTTGAGCATGCCTTCATATTCTGGGGGGACCAACACATGAGGAGAGTAAAAGTGGAGCACCAGATCACAAGGATCAGTCATCACCACTTCACCGTGCTCAGGATTCTGCAGAACAACAAACAGCAAAGGCCCCGTGATGTGACAAACCGCCAGTGCTAACTTACAAACGCGCAGCTACACACAGCGTCAGAGGCGACAAGTCATAGTTTAGCGTTACGCCCTTCATACTGGATGGACCACACAGGCAGAGCGCTGTTTCAGTGTCAGGGGGAAGAATGTTAGACGCCTTTCATCTCCTGATGGAAAAGTGTGGTGGGGGCAGAAAGGGGAATTGGGGCGGAGGCTCCCAGGGGATGCACTGTTATCTGGAGGACAGTCAGAAGCTTGTTCCAAATGTGAATGAGGATGAAGGATAAATGGAAAGCAGGCATCATTGGCGCCTGCTTACTCAATATGAGGAGAAGAATCACAATCAAATATATGCCAACATTAGTTTACAGATCTATACAATGTCATCCATCCTTGTCAACCATCGTTAATCATTTACTTATAGTAATGAGTGGTAAAATGAAAGCTGTTTTACCTGACTGGTGTTGTAGGTTGTGATACACTGGTGCAATACTTTAGCTCAAGTAAAAAAATATTGCTATCTCAGTAAATAAAAGCATTAGAACCATTATCAGAATATTATGGTCGCTCTCCAATTTGGTCCTACGGGCTGTAGACTGATTCAACAAAAACACTTTTTATATACTAGTCAACTGAAAAAATAAAAAGTATGACTCAAAATAGGAATTAGGAACTAAATGTTTAGGGCTAAAATATAACTATAAATTAGAGTATTTATATAATGTGCTTGGGTTGAAGTGTTGGCATTTGTTAGGCCTACATCGATTTAGCCTATTTTTATCTGCTGTGATCCTGGGGGTTGACCCTTTGAAAGAAAAAACAGAAACATGCTCATGGTGAAGGGACAATGATACAACATGTGTTTCCGTATGTGCTGTACGCTGGTGAAAGCGCTAGATATCTCTGCAGATCACTCAGCAGGCCTGTGTGGCCCCACTGAGGCCCATCTGAGCCAGAGCTCATCTTTGAGACATATGTGACCCAGTGTTGGCAGTGCTCTCACATGCAGGAAGCTGCGAGCTCATGTTAATGGAAAAGAACATTCTTTGGAGAAGTCCAGACATTAACTAATGGACTTCACTGCCGTGTATGTCATCTTAACTCACTTTCATTTTTCGAGCCAGTGCCAATCCATTCTCAGTAAAATCTCCCTCTCCCACTTTCTGTGTCAGGATCTTTCAGCCTCTTCACGCTGAAGCAAGGATTTTTAGCAATCGGAGAAAGTTTTTTGCAGCAATACTTTTTTTTTGTCGCTGTGTGAACTTCGCTTTAAAATGCAGTAAATCTGTGGTTGCCATAACATAGCAAATTTAGTCAAAACACATGTTAGCGTCCAGCAGTACACTAGGGTAGTAATCCTCTGCTAGTCCAGGTCGTTGACACCAATACCTCCCAAAACACAGGATGAAAAGAGTGGGATAAAGAAGAAAGTCACTGTGATACGTTTTCCCCATGTGCTTAAAAGTGCTTAACACAGAATGTAAGAAAACATTGCCAGAAAACACTGGCAAGGGTCTCTTTTTTTCTTGCTTGGGTGCTTTATTGCATTAGGCCCAAAAAAAAGAGCAAAAGAAAAAAGGCAAAGCTATTTGAAGTGGATACCGTTCTTAAAACGATTGGGTGTACAAAATAGAGCGAAACCCTATACTGTCATTTAAAATGAGGGGATGGAGGAAGTAGGGTAAAACTCGGCCAGCTGCAGAATGTGTAGAGAGCCTTTTATGTCGGGGAAATAATGCTCACCGCTGCATTTACATCACCCTCCATCTCGCCGCTTGTTTGTCTTGCTGTGGCACTAATCCTGTCCCTTTTTTCATCTCTAATCCTTACAACAACACGGCCCTCGCAAACTAATAAAATGTAAGGGTTTGATTTCCTCCAGCTATGCCAAAGACCACAGGCTCACCTTGAGAGTGCAGGGGTGAGGAGGGGAAAAGGGCTGTTTACATTCTGGGCGTTCCCCTTTATTGATCTTATATATCGCCCAGGTTTCAGCACAGACGAGCAGGGCGGGGAACCATAACAGATAAGCATTGTAGGACGAGTAGCATAACACGGATCATATCAAATTCATATCAAAGGGCCTGATTTCCCCCTGGTCATGGCCTGAGGTGGACTGAGGAGGGCTGGGCCAGGCCCTGGGATTGAACGGACTCAGAAAAAGCACTGGGAAAGGAGCTCCTGGACCATTTTCACTGCAACTGTCCACACAAAGCATGCCATCTTCTGAAAGGGCATTATTTGAACAAGTACATTATGCTTTAAAGAAATGTTCAGGCAAGGAGAACCTGAGAGAGGACAGGGTCACAGCGTTAACTCACCCGAAGATCCTGGCCAGCAAGGCTGCAGATGGATTTGCTGATAAGTGCAGTTTCAGCCCAAAGAGCTAAGAGAGTGGTTTGAGTTACAGCGAGACAAAAGGAGTCTGTGTGTAACTGTACAGTCTATCTATGGTTTATATCATTTGAAAACAAACATATACTTTCTAACAGTGCAGAAGACAATGCCAAATGTACTCCTTATGAGGCTAATGCTGGGTCAAATGTCAAAATACTAATGTCATTATGTTAAAGCAGCATTCTGACCTAAAACTAGCTCTTAATACGTATTTGTTATGTGTGATAGAATACATGTTTAGGGTAGACCCTAAACATGTCACAACTGTACTCCCACACACAAAATACTTTTAAAAACGTGTCTGCACAGTCAGCGCACAAAGCACACAGTCAATATGTTCGGCATTAAGGGCGAGAGTTACTAAATGTTTTTGAAGGGGCTTAACTGCAGGCACTGATGATTCAATAATGAGAATCACAGAAGCCTTTTTTGCATGCGCACATGTGATCAGGACTGAGCTGCTGGTTTAGTGCATCTGGTCTGATTTCACGGACTGGCACTGCTGGAACTGGATTGTAGGCCCACTGCTACAGGTGGTCCCTAGGGGCAGGGGGTGCTAGGGTCAGTGAACAGGATGAACCAATGTTCTATGGCCTGTTAGGTTAATCTAAAAAACACAGTTTAATGTAAAAAACACTGTTTGCTTGCAGACAGAGTTTAACCCCCCCCCCCCCCCCCCCCCTAATATTTTAATATGTAACATGTCCATCACTGAGGTCTTTTATTTTCTGTCTGTCTCAGGATTCTCTGCTCTCCCTGTTGCTGTTAAACGTCTTTTCCCACACTCTTGTCCTGGTAAAGCTATGGTTCTACTGAAGCATGTACTTTCTTTGCATTTTACATCTGTAACATGTTGACTAAAATGCTAAGCTTTATGTTAAGTAACATCTACCTCAAGATATGCTTAATAGTAGTAGTAAGGACTTAGTTCATTTGAAAGTGCTACAACTGAACCCTGTTACAACCATGCCCAGCCTCCACTTCTACAGATGGTTCTACAGCATTCTAATGAGAAAATAAAAAACTAACTCATGTGTTGCAGCATGTCAGTGTGTAAGGTTTCCTTTTCATATCATAGCTTTTAAACACCTCCAGAATGTGGGTATTGCTACGAAAGGCACCAACTTGTAGAGATGTGGCCCAGAAGGAACTCAGTTTGACTCTATGAACATATAGACTAACAGGCAGATATGGAACAGAGGAGTTGTGTTAATAAAGTTTCTTTTTTTTGTGGCTAGGACAGGTTCTGTAGCATTTTTTTAATTTTATACTTTTTGAACTGATAATTGGTTGCATCATATCTCTTACAAACTCTGATTCTCACAATTATACAACTGTACAAACCAGCTCCAATCTAAGGGGAATATTAGATCACTGCTCACTGAAATCTCTTCTCACCATGAAGCATTTCCAGGCTTTGTTACTAAGTCATTGCTCCCACATGTCCTCCACTGAAAGTGTGCAGATCAAGGCTCAGGGCTGACCATAAACAGCTCAAGGTGCGCTCCATTAACAGACCTGCGCGTGGGCAGACATATGGGCTTCCCCCCAGGCCAGAGGGCTGTGTCATGCGGAGCCAGGCCATTTACAACGTGAAGCAAAGTGCCTCACCGGTGCCATATCAACAGAGAAGGTGAGAATTACATGGCTGTCCCACCACAGGTATTTGCCATGCATCTGTTTACATGTCAGAAAATAGTCATAAAACCAGAGTGCCAATCATCAGATGCACAAAAGACACAAGGAAGAAAACACTGTTCTTTGTGGAAACACTTTTATCATCCTGCAATAAACAATGTAGAAAATAGTCCAAACACCGGAACAGATCCCAAGGACTTTGCACTGGACCGACTATGTACAATCAACCAAAAACCAAAAAGGCAACACCAGGTGTCCGCTTCATCCTTTAGCCTGTGGCTTGTTAACATCTGCAGGGAAAAGAGAAACAGGTCGGGGCGGACGTGCCAAAGGATCCCCTTCTCCGTGTTCTTTTTTTTCCTGTTCCTCCTGTGATTTTTCCTCTCGCAATTCGTTCAGGCATGGCGCGCTGCTTTCTACCCAGCTGTTTATTTGCTAAAAGACATACCAGGAAGTGAAATTCCAAACAATGGGCAGGACATGTAAACCCAAAGCAGCTTCTCTTTTACTCTGTCTGGCAGACCTGGCCAGTACCTGCTCACTCAGGCAGGGAGACAGAGACAGGGGACAAGCAACGGGGAAAAAATACCACATGAAAAGAGTCCTCACATACACAGTTGCCCGCAGGCCACATGTGGGTGTTTTGGGGAACACACACAGAGACAATAAGAGAAAGGATGGAGAAAAAACTATACTGTAAGTCAGTGGTAAGATTATTTGTTTTCACATCACAATTTCCACAGTATAAAAGATACATACATTTCATATGTATACGGTTCCCATCAGTGATCTAGCTACTGGCAGCGCATGCAAGGCATTCACACAAGGGCAGGGGGCACTATGGTCGGGCCCTCTTATGTCTGTATGAGCTTTTTTTTTGCAATGAGTGTGTCTGCTGCAATCATATTTTCCTAGTTATTACTGCAGCAATACTCCAGTAATTAAAAACAACATTAAAGCTGAAATACTATTACCACTACCACTATTAATACTAATAAAAATACTAATAAAAATGTACCGACCAATGGACCATGTAGATGTTTTTATATGCCAACATTTGTATTATTCTGAACCTCTATATTGTAGAGGATGAGGCAGAATGTATTTCACTGTTTGCCGCCATTATCCGAAAACACGTTGAAAGTCCCGCCACCTCCGCTACATGGTCAAAATGGCGCCCGTTTAGTGCAGAGTGTGCATCGTTCTGCACTGCGTTTTCTGGCCGATTTTAGTGCGGCATCCGGGTACTTTCAGCGCACTGAGTTTTAGCTCGATTTTCAGTGTCAGCGCACTATGCCCTAAAATCGTGCACTAAAAGTGCGCAAGTACGCGGTTTTGGACACACTGTGTGTTTGTGGTAATCACTGCCTGCTGACATCACTGGCAATGACACAAAATATGCAAAGTCAAAAAACTATGCTTTTCAGTCAGAATGCCTAAATCACTGTGGATATCACAGAGCAGCCGTTTATGAAGGCAGCCAGAAAACACTCCTTCATAGAACATAGTCAAAAGGGTAATAATCATTAGACCAAAGAGAGATTGCAGACTACATGCCTAGCCCTCTGGTCTACAGAGTGAATTGTAAACTACAAAAGGGCTCTAAAGTACAGTCACATGTTCAAAAGTTGGTAGCATTTGATCTAGATTATGAAATGTCCTTAAATAACCATTTATATTAAGCATCAATGTCATATTTAAGTGAGTAAAAAATTGAGCCAACTGAATCATATTTTAGTCGGCCATCTGCTTTTCATTTGCCTTAAATACAACTAACGTGAACTTCAATCAGTGCCGGCGACTGGAGTCAGTGCCGGGTGACCCTCTAGAGCCACTTACATAACGTGCAAGTTGGAAAAAGACTGTTTGGGTGTTGAAAGAGGACACAGGCCATAAAGTCAAAGCTATTCAGCAGCCAGAAGGAGAACGGCCGTCCTGATCTCAGGTTGAGTAAGATGGTTCCTGAACATCAAGTGGGCAGGCTAAGAGCTGCCATTCTGCTCTATTTGAATGATTCAAGAAGTTCTGACCCACTCCCATTCATGCCCACACCACTGAAAATGCAGCACTGTGCCAAAAAAGCTTACATACTACTGCCATCGACCACAAGCCAAATAAATCAGTAAGTCTACAGTAATCAGATTTCCTCAAATCAGGAAGTCTGGTGACATAAACAGATGCCTTTCGTCTAGACAACATCATGAATGGTGTCAATCATTTCCCTCTTTATTAAAAAAAAAGCTTTGTTAAAGTACGAGAGTACATCATAGGGCTCAGCCACTGGTGCAATTCTGCTAAAGCAAAAGGAGCTACATTAATAAAAATCTGAATCTATATGAATATAATACTGATGCTTTAAATTAACATTTTCCTCAGCAGACATTAAGATGCTGGACTCTGCTGGTGTATTAGCACTGTAATGATATGGAAGACATTTTAGCCCAGGAACAACTTTGTTTAAAGCTCTGTGATGGACCGTAAGATGTAATATAGATTTGTTCATTCCTGTTCATCTACTAATACATAACCACCAATATGATATCTAGAGTTCGATATGATACCCTAGTCCCCCAAACAGGCACCCTGTGAAGAATATTCAGTCCACTAAACATCAGCAAGTGAGTAAATAAGTGATTATGAGCCAGGTCTCTGAGATCCTTCAGGTCTAAAAACAAGGACACACAGTATCATTGATGTAAAGCACCAAAAGCTACTTGAGCTCTAATAGTGTCTAGTGCACGTGGAGACACATTTTAGAGTTTATGAACAATTTTCAAACACTGGGTCTCAAACACTGCATTAATGCAGTTATCATTGTTTGTGTGTGTGTGTGTGTGTGTGTGTGTGTGTGTGTGTGTGTGTGTGTGTGTGTGTGTGTGTGTGTTTGCCCCTAACCTCCCACACGCTCCCCCTCTCT
>JBBPDB010100720.1:0-23752 GCA_037974465.1 Brachypetersius altus
TTTACACAACAGGGTCTGTTTCCATAAGAATCAATTTCTGTCATGTCAAAAATACGAAAAAATCTGATCCCAGATCAGTCCTCCCTCATTCATACACTGCCTTACTGCACATTCTGTGTATTCTTCCGCCACCAGCCACTAAACTAGTTCACACCATAACTCTAAACATGGACCGTCATAACTCAAGGACCCCCTGAGTGGTCTTTGGAGATCTGCGAAAGCTTCCTCCTGAGTGACAAAGAAATTCATTCTCATATTATTATTATTATTATTATTATTATTATTATTATTATTATTATTATTATTATTATTATACCAATCAAAATATCCCCGTCAATGTCCCCACGTCCAGAAACAGCAGTGACAAAGGACGAGAGGATGACCATAGTTGACACGTCCAATAGAGTGGTCAATAGTAATAATGTGCTACTAATAAGGTGCCTGTAACATCGCTAACACTAGAAGTCAATAGTCACCTAAATCGTTTATTGTGAACACAAACGCTTCTCTGAACCCTCAAACCACATCCAGCTTGGCATTAATGTGGGTCAGACTTGTGGACGTGGTTTAGGACACAGACAGTAAGTGAGCTGTAAAAATAACGTCAGCTCTACAGGCGATAGTTTCATACTACACCAGTGCTGCGCAAACGTTACATTTGTGTTGCTTTGTTTGACTTTTTAGCCTTTATCATGGCTTCTACACTCATTTTTTGTCATATTTTCTGTTACTACAGTGCTGTGTACAACTGCAGCATATTAATATCCTTTTTACTTTTTCTGTGACTAAGGTGTGATTTTATGTTCTGGATTTTCAACTGTGTTAGGTGTGTTTCAACTTACACCAAAATTCGTAGTACAGCACTGTCGTAGGAAGATCTCCAATAGGAAATTCAGGACCCTGCATTTACTTCCATCATTATGTTCAATAAATGCTAATTAAATCAAAGCTTGTCTTGCCTTCTGTATTCTGTCTTACAGTTTGATGGAGAGACAGAGGAAAAGTTTAAGGTTGATCATTCAGACTGTGTATGTGTGTGTGTGTGTGTGTGTGTGTATATATGTGTGTGTGTGCGTTTGAATGTGTGAGTTACTGAAGTTAATAACTCCTTCATACTCAGTAAATAAAAAATGCTGTGTGGACACACTTTGGGGTTTTGACTGTTTCCATGGCAACACAGTTCATGTTAATAAACACACCTGGTTAAGCTGATCTGAGGTCATTTTCATGGTGTCCGGTAATACAGTCAGTACTAACATAACTCTCTCTCCTGGCCACGCCCTCGACTGTATCCCAGGCCCTTCCCACGAGTGTGTTCCTGGCTCCACCCATAAGTGCATTACTGAAGGAAGTTGCTAACACAGCTACTGCTCTGATTTTCTGTCCGACACAAACTGTCGCCATGGTTACTGAGTTTAAAGCTAATGCTAAAATCAAATTCTCCCACACAGGAGAATTCACACTGAAGTAATGAAGCCACAGTAACTCTAATAAATGATCATTTTACTTCAAAATTAATTTTTAGTTCTCAGAATAAATAGTAATTGCACCCAAAGAAAAGCATCATGGAGATAATGAGACAATGAGATACCAGATATAATGGATGTAATAAAATATTAGATACCGACAGCCAATGTAACGAGATAATGGAAACAACAAATATAATGAGATGTTAATGAGATAAGAGAAGAAAGATTAGAGAGATTAGAGATTACAGAGAGAACAAGATAAAATAATGAGATAATATAGGTAACGAGATATCGAGATACTGGAGATTAAATTACATTACATCTCATCCACTAATTAACTTCAGTACTGCAGATTCAGTATTTTAGAGTGTGTGTGTGTGTGTGTGTGTGTGTGTGTGTGTATGTGCATGTGGTCTGTTTTAAATCTGATTATGTTACTAATTACTAAACACATTTCTCATAAAACTGTGTGCCTCACTCTTATTATTATTTCTTACAGGCGCATAATTTTCTCATTAATAAAATAAATAAATAAATCACACTAACACTTGCACTGAAGCTATGAGATGTTTTTCAGCCCAGACAAAGCAGAGCAGCCAGTAAGAACAGAGCTCATTAATGTATCGGGTTTAAAGGTGCAGTGATAAAAATAGTGTTCTGTTCTACAGTTAATAACATTCTCCTCCTAATTTTCTCTTTCATTCCTGCTTTCCTCTTATTTCGTTCTTTTTTTGTCCACTCTCTCATTCTCTCTCTCTCTTTCTGTTCTGTCTCTCTCTGTTCTCTTTCTGTCTCTCTGCTCTCTCTCTCTCTCTCTCTCTCTCTGAAACAGAGGATGTCTCTCTTACTGTTCTGGTCTCTCTCTCTGTTTTCTCTCTGTCCCTTTCTGTCTCTTTTTCTCTGTCTCTTTCTCTGTGACGTGTTCATGCTCTTCTTCTTTTTGCAGTTTTTTGCTGACCCCTGTGCCAGTGGGCCGTGTCTCCATGGTAACTGTAGCCGGGAGATGGATGGTGCTGGGTTTGTGTGCGAGTGCAGTGAGGGGTATGAAGGGGTTCGGTGTGACCGGGTCAGAGATGACCTCACCATGGCCTGGGACTGTATCGAAAGCCCCGCCCCGGAGAGTGTCACCCTGGCCACTCCAGGAACCGCCACTCAGCCATCTCAGCCAATCACAGACCACTCGACCACTCAGGCCCCGCCCACCCTGCAGCCATGGCAGCCCAAACCTGGACAGAGAGTGGTGGAGATCCAGTGGGATGAGCAGCAGGTAAATCTGTGTGTGTGTGTGTGTGTGTGTGTGTGTGTGTGTGTGTGTGTGTGTGTGTGTGTGTGTCTGTGTGGGTGGGTGTGTCAGATGCGAAAACGATTTTCCAACTTAAACTACAGTAATCCGACAGTATTTGTGTTTGTGCGTGTATGTGTAACAGATCACTGACAGCTCAGAGTGTGTAAGCGCTGTGGGTCCTGATTCTGCTGGACTGATGACTGTTTCTATGGAGATTGCAGAGGATACTGCTGTAAAGTAAGGCTCCACCCACAAAGCCTGATTCATTGAAAAATGTTCTGCCCATGTTCTCATATCTCATAACAGCATATTATTTTCACCATACTCTTATCATACCAGTGACCGTCTCTCGCAGCTAAACAACAACGGTGATCTCTGTACTCTGTAAGGGGCCATATTACGTTTACGTTTATGTTTACAGTCTAGCAGTTTAGCTCTTCCTATTCAGCCTACAGCAGTTTAACCCCGCCCATTCAGCCAACAGCAGTACACATTCTATGTCTCTCTCTCTCCCTGTAGGCTTGTTTTGAATGTGGGTGGAGCTCCAGTCCTGTACCGTGTTGAAGATGTAGGTTATTTTAGATGTTCTGTCGAGGACGGTGGGGTTGTTTGGTTCCAGCAGGCGACGGACGGCCTCGTCATTCCTGACCAGTCTCTTCAACTTGGACTCAACCACTTCATTAGTAAGTGTGTGTGTGTCTGCATACCGGAACAGTGAAGACTACATGGTCAGTAAGAACCTGTTGGATGTTTAATTCCAAAACCAGGTCATTAATTAATTAGTGCAGTCCTCCAGGAAAAGCCCATCATTCCTCCTCCGCCAAATTTTTGCAGTTGGCACTCTGTGTTGCTGAGGGTGGTGCTCTCCTGCATCTGCCAAACTCATATTCCTTCCTCAGACTGCCAGAGTGAAGAGTGAGTCACCTCTCCAGAGAACCCGGTTCCACTGCTCCAGAGTCCAGTAGGGGTGCTTTACACCTCTCTAGCGATGCTCAATGTTGCCCATATACTGCCTTGTGTGCAGTGGTATGACCAGACTATCCCATTTCACAAAACTCCTGATGTGCAGATCTTGTGCTGATGCTTCCAGAGGTGGTCTAAAGTTAAGCAGCATTTCGAGGCAGTTTTTGTTGTGCATTTCTTTCTTCTACCAGTTTGTATCCATTGAGACTAAATGTCTACACACTAATTTTGGTCATGTAGGGTGAAAAGGGTTACAAGGCCACAGCTCTATCAAACACAATACAGGATAAGCAAGTGGACAGTGAGTGACCAATCAGCTCTCAGTAGTCATAATGTTGTGTGTTTGTGTGTGTTTGTGTATTTGTGTTTGGGCAGCTGTGCTGCATGTTGGCGCCCCCTCTGGTGTGAAGGTGATCCTGCGGCTGAAGCTGATGGTGAAGGCCAGCAGTTGTACGGAACCAGGCAGCGGCTTCAGCGACCCACAATGCTCTGGGAGAGGAAAATGCATCACACAGCCAACTGCGGTAAGAGCAAACACACATTCATGTTATAAGCATCATAACAACTCACTAACAACTGACACCTTCTCTGTGTGATCTGAGTGGATTCAGGTTGTTCGTCTCTGTGTGATCTGAGAATGTCTGGTGTTTCTTCTATGTGTGATCTGAGAAGGTTCTGGTGGTTCCTCTCTGTGTGATTTGAGAGGATACTGATGGAGGATTAACTTACATCATAATTGTAAGTCTGTGTTTACTAGTGTGAGGGACCTGTTTACTGGTGGTCATGCTCTGTCTCTTTTAAGGATTTTTTTCCAGGATCAATAAAGTTTTCTGATTCTGATTCTAGATACTGTCAATTACATTATGGACTATATTCAAGGGTCACTGCACTGTGTGTTCTGACCCCTCAGAGCAGCAACAGAGCAGCAACAGAGCAGCAGTTTGTTCTACAGCAGATCTTCTGTGGGATCAGACCAGGAGGGCTTGTCTTCACTCCCCACGACCATCAGTGAACAGGGCTGGACTGGGACAAAAAATTGGATGGGCATTTTGAGACAGGGTCACCAAGCTGACCAACCAACCCAAGGCCCCTCTCGCTGTTCGTGGGGGTGGTGGGTGGTGCTGACAGGATTCTGCGCCGGCCAGCGGCCCACTGGGCATTTGTCCAGTGCGCCCCGATGGCCTTTCCAGCACTGTCAGTGAACCTCAGTTCAGGACACTCTCGTCAGTTCTCTGGTTTTCCTCCTTCAGCACTTCTGGTAGCTTCTGTCGACCGCTAACCCACAGACAGTGCTTGGGAGAGGTTGAATATGTCTGTGTCTATGTCAGGCCAGCAGCTTTACGAATGTCCACCGACAGGAGACTAATATACCCCCCTCCCCCGACCTATATACCCCTCCAACAAGGGACTAATAAACCCCCGACAGGGGACTATTATAGCTCCTGACCCCATCAGGAGACCAGTATACCCCCACAAGAGATAAATCCCCCCAACAAGGGACTATTATACCCCCCCAGCAGGAGACTAATATACTGTATGAATGTATTGTTTGTTTCAGAGCACATTTTACTGCCAGTGTGATGACGGATTTTCTGGAATTTTCTGTGAGGAATTCGATGCGTGTCACACAAGACCATGTGAAAATAACGGAACCTGCACTGACTTGAGGCAGGGAGATGAGGGGCGCAACTACACCTGTACCTGCCCACCAGGTGTGTGTGTGTGTGTAGTAACAGACCCACAGAGGACAGTGTGTTTATCTTCACTGCTTTTCATGGTAATATCAGTGGTGGTTGTTCAGTTAAAGTCATAAAAAAATCAAAATAATGAAACAATTTATTGAATAAAATAAACATTTTAATGAAAATCTATGCAAATGAAGGCAACAAACACAAACACACATTCACCGTTCTGGACTAGTCTAGCGTCAGGCCTTGTAAGGAAGAGTGTTATTTAAAGTGATATAATTGGGCTGTGAGTGATGCTTATTGGTTCGTTAAGAAGAGGAGAACAGCTGCTTAACGAACTCTCGGATATCAGTCAAGAATGTTTTACCTGCAAGTCTGCGTTTATTCAAAACACGAGCTGATGAGCTCTATGTGTGTGTGTGTATATGTGTGTATTTGTGATATTGTTTGTATATGTGTTTTTGTCTGTATGTGTGTGTGTGTGTGTGTGTGTGTACTTGTGTGTGATTGTTTGTATGTGTGTGTTGCAGGGTTTGAGGGAGACAGGTGCCAGGCTTTGGTTAATCACTGTGCTTCAGAGCCCTGTAGGAATGGGGGCTCCTGTACCAGCAGCCTGGATGGACCACAATGCTACTGCACTGAGGGTATACTATACAGACTTACTCACACACACACACAAACACACATACACACACACAACAAAAGATTGTGGAGCCCGATCTCATGGGTTTTCATGCAGCCATTACTATTTTCAGTGTAATCAAAATACGTTCTGAGATCTCACTTTAGGACTTTTTTTGTGCTAGGACAACGCTTCACTACCCTATGTATTTTAATGTGCACTGCGTAACATCACCAGTATCAGTAGTAACTGGTGAGTAAGGGACAGTAGGAGAGAAATAATGATTTAATTCCTTATTGTCTTTGTTTGCAAAGTGGTTAAAACAGGTTGAAATGCCATGAGACAGGGAAAGTCCCTAACCCTAACCGTCACCAGTTAGCGCAGATACTAGTGGTGTTACACAATGCACATTAAAATACAGGGTAGTGAAGCATTGTCCTAACACAAAATAAAGCCCTAAAGTGTGATCGCTGCACGAAAAGTTCGGTTTGGATTGTGAACTAAATTACTAGACAGACGCAGCCGCCCCACGCACACACACAGATAAACCTCCTGAGAAATGATGATAAAAGCTGGAAATGCTGTTTCAGATCTTGTAGCTGCTTTGCCTCTGATCCACTGACTGACCTGAGCTGAGAACCGTGTCGAATCTTCACACATTCAGTGTGAGCAGGACAGTGTCCTGATTTTGTTTGGGTCTTGCTGTTCTCGGCTCCTTAACTGTGTCATCGTGTTTCTTATTTTAAACTTTCCCTCCTCGCCTCCAATTAATCCTGGAACCTCGAACTGTCCTGGTTCTTCCCTCTGGAGGAAAAACTCCAGCTCCCACCTCATTTTTTCAAACTGTATCTCCTGCGCTGGAATTACCCTGACACCCAGGCGAGTATCTCCAGAGTCCAGAGTTCGGTTTGCAGTGTTTAGCTGTCAAAATAATGTCCACATGAATGTAGGACCAATGTTTCTATGGTTTACTGAAGTATAATTACAAGCATTTCAAAGACTTTTATTGAAAATCACATAAAATCTATGCAAAGAGTATGTGTTGGTCGTCCTGAAATTTGCCCTAGCAGGCTGTCACTGAACTTCTGGACCAAATCCTGACTGCTGGCAACACATTTTTTCAAAGCTTGGAGTTTGTCAGATTTTGTGGATAGAGTAGAGTGTGCCACCTTGACCCCAAACTGGTGAGGGTCCTGAAGCCTGTTTTGAGAAAGAAACAAGTTGAGTTGGCTTTAAATGACATGTTCCAAGACTTTGGAAAGAAAGGAGAGAAGAGATACAGATCAGATGCTTGTTCTGTACAGAACTGGTTCAGGATCCTTCATGTTAAAACACAGAATGGGCCACGCATGTGGACATGTTTCAAGTGTGTGTGACCACAGGTTCTGTTTTATTTACAAAATCCTGAAAGTCTGGTTCATCGCCTCCTCCTAAAAGCTGGTGTGATTTTGCTTTGGATTCTAAAAGCCATGTCTCTGAGAGACGTCCTTCAACAGCATTGTTTGGTAGGAGACAAAAGTCTTAAACACCAGCTACAGGAACGTCCACCATCTGAACAGCACTCTCGGATCAGATGGATGTGTGTGAAGAGACACAGCAGAACATGACGACGTTGCAGTGTGTCTGTGTTCTCAGAGCTCTGGCTCTGTGCCCTCGCCGTCTCCAGCTCAACAACCACCAGCATTATTTAGTTCCTGAACAGGTGGACGGGCTGTGAGCAGTCAGTGGGCAGAACTGTTAACGGTCAATTGGAGGGGTCATGATCAGTTGAGGGTGGGCTGTGTGCAGTCAGTTTGGTCGAGACTGTGTGCAGTTAGTGGTTCTTTTGTGGTTCTAAAAGATAAAGAAACCTAGAAATTTTAAATCTCTTTCTCTTGGGCTCTCTCTCTTTCTCTGTCTCTCTCTCTCTGTAGGTTTTCAGGGCAGTGTGTGTGAGGTGAGAGTGGACCCATGCCTGTCCACTCCGTGTCACAATAATGGTACCTGTTACCCTCAGGCGGGTGGGCGGGGCTTCAGCTGCACCTGTCCAGCAGGGTTCACTGGACCCACCTGTGGTCAGCTGGTGGATTTCTGTGCTCTGAACCCGTGTGCACATGGCGTCTGCCGCAGCGCCGGGACCAGCTACAGGTGTCTGTGTGTACCAGGTGAGATTTGCACACACACAAAACAGACCACGAGAATCAGACTTAGAATGACACAGAAGAGAAATGTGTGTGTGTGCGTGTGTGTGTGTGTGTGTGTGTGTGTGTGTATCTGTGCCTGCTCCTGTCCTCCTGTCTGGTTGTCAAGGCAACTGGAACCCGAGTATTCATACATTTTCTCCTCCAAACCATGGATGCACCAATGAAAGTGCTTCACTTTTATTAACACTGACCAATGGGAGTGCTTCATTCATATTAACACTGACCAAAGGGAGTGATTCATTCATATCACTGACCAATGAGAATGCTTTATTCATATTGTCGCTGATTAATGAGAGTGCTTCATTTATATTAATGCTAACCAGTGAGAGTGCTTCATAAATAACATTGACGAATAAGAATGATTCATTCATATTAACGTTGACTACATAAGGGGCTCTTACATAAGGGGTTTGCTTCCCTGTTTTTAAGTAATGGACATGTGTGTGTTTCTTCTGTTCTGTCCTTGACTTTATCAGTGATTAAAAAATCACACACACACACACACACACACACACACACACACACACACACACACACACACACACACACACACACACACACACACCTTGTGGAGTCAATGAGAGCTATATAATACTGAACCTCCCTTTAGTCTCTCTCATCCCCACCCATCTTTCTCATCCTCCTCTTTTCTTTGCTTTTCTCTCTCTTCTCTTTCTGTTTCTTCCCTCTCCGTCAATCCTTTGCTTTCTTCTCTCTCTCGATCCCCACAGGTTATCATGGTCTGTATTGTGAGGAGGAGTATAATGAGTGTTTATCTGCACCCTGTCAGAACTACGCCACCTGCAGGGACCTCATCAATGCTTATGAATGTGTCTGTACCCCACAGTACACAGGTGTGTCAGATTTGCACTTACTGTGTGTTCACTAGTGCAGTCAGAACCATGTTCACCAGTGTAGACAGAACTGTGTAGCACTACGAAAAACAATGTACTTGTTTAACCCTACCTTACTGTACCCCTGAAAATACACCAATTGGAATTAAGTGGCCATTAATTTGTGAACCGATCCCTTAATTTTACTTTAAAAGTGGATTTAAGGCATGTATGAATGCCCTTAATGTTAAACACAAGGCGCTAATTCAGGAGGTTCTATTATTTAAGGGGCAAATTTGATTCCCCTTAATCAGCCTGAATCTGTGCACTTTTCCCCTTAATTTTCCTTAATTTTCTGTTTTCGTAATGTAGACAGAACTGTGTTCACTAATGTAATCAGAACTGTGTTCACTAATGTAATCAGAACTGTGTTCACTAGTGTAACCAGAACTGTGTTCACTAATGTAATCAGAACTGTGTTCACTAATGTAATCAGAACTGTGTTCACTAATGTAATCAGCACTGTGTTCACTAGTGTAATCAGAACTGTGTTCACTAGTGTAACCAGAACTGTGTTCACTAATGTAATCAGAACTGTGTTCACTAATGTAGACAGAATTGTCTCCACTAATCTAGACAGAACTGTGTTCACTAGTGTAATCAGAACTGTGTTCAATAATGTAGCTAGAACTGTGTTCACTAATGTAATCAGAACTGTGTTCACTAATGTAGACAGAACTGTGTTCAACAATGTAATCAGAACTGTGTTCACTAATGTAGACAGAATTGTGTTCACTAATGTAGACAGAACTGTGTTCACTAATGTAGACAGAACTGTGTTCAATAATGTAGACAGAACCGAGTTCACTAGTGTTATCAGAACTGTGTTCACTAATGTAGACAGAACTGTGTTCACTAATGTAGACAGAACTGTGTTCACTAATGTAATCAGAACTGTGTTCAATAATGTAGACAGAACTGTGTTCACTAATGTAGATAGAATTGTGTTCACTAATGTAGACAGAACTGTGTTCAATAATGTAATCAGAACTGTGTTCACTAGTGTAATCAGAACTGTGTTCACTAATGTAGATAGAATTGTGTTCACTAATGTAGACAGAATTGTCTCCACTAATCTAGACAGAACTGTATTCACTAGTGTAATCAGAACTGTGTTCACTAATGTAGACAGAACTGTGTTCACTAATGTAGACAGAAATGTGTTCACTAATGTAATCAGAACTGTGTTCACTAGTGTAATTAGAACTGTGTTCACTAGTGTAATCAGAACTGTGTTCAATAATGTAGACAGAACTGAGTTCACTAATGTAGACAGAACTGTGTTCACTAGTGTAATCAGAACTGTGTTCACTAATGTAGACAGAACTGTGTTCAATAATGTAGACAGAACTGTGTTCACTAGTCTAATCACAACTTTAAAATAATTTAGAACCCAGAATATGAATATTAATCACTTCTACATATTAAAGTCCATTGTGTGTGTGTGTGTGTGTGTGTGTGTGTAAAGGGAGACACTGTGAGATCTATAAAGACCCTTGTGTGAAGCTGCAGTGTCTGAATGGAGGCCACTGTGAGAGCAGAGGGAGCAATGCTAGCTGTGTGTGTTCACCAGGATATACAGGTTAGTTACAGTGTGTAAAAATATTTGGGTAACAAATATATTGTATATATAACACATTATATTATTATTATTATGTTTATAGCCAGAATATGCACCATTTTCCCCCGGAGATCATGATCACTTGTGATTGGTTGATCAGGGGCAGTGTATTGATCATTTAAGAAATGGTCAAGAAACCTCTGTAATATATAGAACGAGACAGAAAATTTTAAATGTGTGTTTTAGAAGTGAGTTCTGGGAACAGATAAAAACTGAAGAACAAACGTAAAGAAACAAACTCAGAGAAAAACACACAGCAGACTCATAAACAAATGTCGTTTGTTTATGAGGTTCCATAAAACGTTTGTTGTGGCTCCATAAAAAATGCTGCAACACATTCAGGTGTTCTTACTCATAAATGCCTTGATAAGAGCTGCTGTCCATTAAAATCCCCTTGTTATTTCTCTAGTTATTATTATTATTATTATTATTATTATTATTATTATTATTATAATATAAGTGTCCACACTTCTTTATTTGTCCAGGTTTGAATTGCGAAGTGGACATCAATGAGTGTGAGAGCAATCCTTGTCACCATGGCGGCACCTGTATCGACCAATCAAATAGCTTTACCTGTCATTGCCCACAAGGCTGGGTGGGTGGAAACTGTGAAATACGTGAGTTCACCTTTGACCCCTAATCAGAGGGACGTTTTCAGCATCAGTGGATTTTCAATTTGTCCTTCTGTCCAGCCATCCTTCATCCATCTACCCCTCTTTCCATTCATTTTTCTGTCTCTTTTTCAGACCTGCAGTGGAAGATGGCTCACCCAGTGGACTCTCTGACCAACATGCCTCGTCACTCTCTCTACATCATCATCGGGGCACTGTGTGTGGCCTTTGTCCTCATGCTCATCATCCTCATTGTGGGAATTTGCCGAATCAGCCGGATCGAGTACCAGGCCTCGTCCCGACATGCCTATCAGGAGTTCTACAACTGCCGCAGTATCGACAGTGACTTCAGCAATGCCATCGCCTCCATACGCCATGCCAGGTACCGCCTGCACCGCCAGGCCAACCTCCAGTTCAATATCATTGCTTATAAATACAGTATTGTGCAAAATTTGAGCTGGTTACCGTAGTTTTTAGTGAAGCCCCTCAACTGAGGTGCCCTACTGATGAATCTACAAATCTAAATATATGTTAATGAGTCAAAGTCAACAGTCAAAGAAACCATTGTCTTCTCAACCATATATATATATATATAAGGTACAAAGAGAGACGAAATGGTGAAGCTCAGATTTCGTAGTGTACATATAGTATTGCAGACATAAGACATTGTGCAATAAAAAGAACAGTGCAAAAAAGAAGGTAAGGCAAGGGTGGGATTTAACCTGTCTACTTGTATATAAATGTAAATATAATAAAAGGTGCAACGGTTGCAAAATGTGTAAAAATTGTGACCAGTATAACCAGTGTAAACAGTATAACAGTGTGAAACATTGTCTTAACGTTTCATGTGTTCTTAAACAATTGTCCAAATAGTATGTGGTATAGACAATATAACCAGTATACACAGTATAAAAGAATCACCAAGTAAACAAGTAGCTGTGCGTAGAGTGCAGAGAAAGAGAGGAAGGTCCCGGGGGTAGCATGATGTTGAGGAGCCTGACAGCCTGGGGGTAGAAACTGTCCCACCGTCTTGAGCAGATCTGGCTCTGATGCTGCAGTATCTCCTCTTCGATGGCAGGAGTGTGAATAGTCGGTGTGAAGGGTGGGAGGGGTCCCGAACAATGCTGAAGACCTCACGAACACTCTGTGTGAGGAATGTCTCTTTTAGTGAGGGTGAAAGTACCAAATGAAGTTCTCTCCTGTCCTCAGACATGTTGCTGTTGTCATACCAGATAGTGATGCAGCCAGTCAGAACACTTTCGATGGTCCCTCTGAAGAAAGTGGTGGGGATGGGAGGTGGAAGGCTTGCTCATTTCATCCATCTCAGGACGAAAATTCTGTTGGGCTTTCTTTGTTAGGGAGGTGGTGTTGCTTGTCCTCAGGTCCCTGTGGCACTCCGGTGCTCAGTGTGGTGGTGTTGCAGCTCATCTGTACTCACTGGGGCCTCACTGTCAGGAAATCCAGGATCCAATAACAGAAAGTGGTGTTCAGACCCAAACCACTCAGGTTCAAAATCAGCTTTTGAGAGATGACTGTGTTGAAGATGAGCTGAAGAGCATTCTGATGTATGTGTCTTTCTTGTCAAAGAGAGATGAAAGGCATAGGATATGGCATCCTCAGGGGATCTGTTGGACTGGTATGCAATATTGCAAGGGGTCTAGAGAGGTGGGGAGACCATGGTCTCAAGTAACCACTTGAAGCAAACTGGGACGGCCATGGTCATTCAGCGGGGAACAGTGCTTTGTGACACCAGCAGCGTTTATACACCAGTCTCTGTTTATGGACATGCACAGTCCCGCACCGTGAGTCTTACCCAACAGAGTGGTGTCCAGGTCCGATCTGAAAATGAACGGCTGTGATTTTTTTCATGAAGCCAAAATAACAACTCAACAGTCTTTAAATTCCCAGTGGTTGGCTCGCTGCAGTTTTATGTGATTCAGTGTGTTGTCCAACAATTGGATGTTAATGATGAGAACGGATGGTATCACTGGTCTGGTTTGCCTTTAGCCTCGAGCTAACCACACTGTGCTTTCCTCTTTTCTGCCTCTGATTGTGACGTTTGCGTTTCGGCCATGACCGTTTTTTCCCCCGCCGAAGTAAACAAAGACTATGGAGCGTCTCATTTAAAAGCTCATATTGGATTAGACTCACTGGAGAGTTTGGTGCATTTTTCTGAAAAAGTGCCAGTAAAGTTGTGCAGTTCTGGTGAGTCCCTAAACTCAAAGTTTGTGGGTAAAATATCATGTGAAAACACAGATTCAGACACCCAAGGTGATTTGGGACAAATTAGCTTCAGTTTTCCCTTTAAGCTTCTAAGCTGCACTCGACTGGCCAGTTACACTTTAGATTTGAGTGGGGGTGTCATTTATCTGGGGGCAGAGACTAATTCATTTAATCCATTTCAGTTCTGTTTCTTTTTAATGGATTCTCTCAGTCAATATTTTGCACCGCGTTTTGTTAGTTATGTCCTTTTATTTTCCAGGTTCGGAAAGAAGTCTCGGCCAGCTATGTACGACGCCGCTCCCATCTCTTATGAAGACTACAGTCCAGATGACAAGCCACTTGTCACACTCATCAAAACAAAAGATTTGTAAAGCAGTAGACACACACACACACACATCCATACACACACACACATGCACCCCACACCCATACAAGCACACACTACTGACAAATTAGTTAAAGCTGACCATTATAATATTTATTTACATTTAAAAAAGAGTGAAAAAAATAATAAATTAAGCTGTAAAAACTAATATAAAGTAATTTAGACTAATTTTGGTATTGACTAGATCTATTTTACCACTAAAGTCCATAAAAGCTTTGAAGTCATATTGAGCATTAGAGGTGTTGCAGTAAATTAGTGGCAGCTTAGATTAGTCTTGGTTTGTGTGGAGGGCTTGGGGAATTTATCCTGATGGGCGTGGGAGAGGGTGGGGCTACATCGGGCTGGCCTTGGGTGTGACCTGGGGCATTATTTGAGTGTGGCTTGGAGGTGTGACCTAGGGCAGCAGTGGTCTGAGCAGAGCTTGTAGATGGAGAAACCCTGAGTGCGGTGCCATTACAGTGCTGAGCTGAAGAAACTGCAGATGGACTTTGCCCTGCCTGGGTCAGACTGGGTCAGACTGGGTTAGACTGGGTCAGACTAGGTCAGACTAGGTTAGACTGGGTCAGACTGGGTCAGACTAGGTTAGACTGGGTCAGACTGGATTTAGAGTGGGTCAGACTTGGTTAGACTAGATCATATTGGGCCAGATTGTGTTAGACTGGGTCAGATTGGATTAGACTGGGTCAGACTGGGTCAGACTCCTCGGCCTCTGTGTTAAAGTGACTCTGGAGGGTTCAGCCCTGATCTGTGACTGCTGGGTCTGAAATGCTCAAATACCACCGACAGCTGTTCCAACCCGCTTCCCATTTAGAAAGCTACAGAATTCAATAGGAAAGGGAATATTTCTCTTAGAAAAGTACAATAAGACTGGAGTAGAAGTCTTACAGGACAGTATTGAAATACACACACCCACACCCATACAAGCACACACTACTGACAAATTAGCTAATGTTGACCATTATAATATTTATTTACATATAAATTAAGCTGTAAAAAAATATACAGTAATTTAGATCAATTTTACCACTAAAGACTATAAAAGCTTTGATGTCATACTGAGCAGTAGAGGTGTTGCAGTAAATTAGTGCCAGCTTAGATTAGTCTTGGTTTGTGCGGATGGCTTGGGGAATTACATTGGATTGGCCTTGGGTGTGACGTAGGGCCTGATTTGAGTGTGGCTTGGAGGCGTGGCCTAGGGCTGCAGGAGTGTCAGTGGCTTGTAGATGTAGAAACCGCGAGTGCGGTGCCATTACAGTGCTGAAAAAAACACAGGTGGACTTTGCCCTGTTTAGGTCACACTGGGTCAGACTGGTTTGGACTGGGTCAGACTGGGTCACACTGGCTTAGACTGGGTCAGACTGGCTTAGACTGGGTCAGACTGGCTTAGACTGGCTCAGACTGGGTCAGACTGGGTCACACTGGATCAGACTGGCTTAGACTGGCTCAGACTGGGTCGGACTGGGTCGAACTATGTCAGATTGGGTCAGACTGGGTCATATTGGGTCAAATTGGATTAGACTGGGTCAGACTGAGTTAGACTGGGTCAGACTGGGTCATATTGCGTCAGATTGGATTAGACTGGGTCAGACTGGGTCATATTGGGTCAGATTGGATTAGACTGGGTCAGACTGGGTCATATTGGGTCAGATTGGATTAGACTGGGTCAGACTGGGTCAGACTCCTCGGCCTCTGTGTTAAAATAACTCTGGAGGGTTCAGCCCTGATCCGTGTCTACTGGGTCTGAAACGCTCAAATACCACTGACAGCTGTTCCAACCCGCTTCCCATTCAGACAGCTACAGAATTCAATAGGAAAGTACACATTAGTACACACCCATACAAGAAAGTACACACCCATACAAGTACACATTACTGAGAAATAAGCGATTGCTGACCATTACAATATTTATTAACATTCAAAAAGCATGGAAAAACAAACAAACTAAGCTGTAAAAACTAATATAAAGCCAGTCTTAGAGGACATTACTGAAGTACAGTAATAAAGGACTAGTCTTTGCACTGTGGTGTGAAATATATCGCTGATGCACTCTTCAGTCAGTCTGTAAATTTGTTTAATGTATTTTCTGCATGGCCCTTAGTGGCCATTCCGCCAGGGGAAAGGAATCTGACTCAGATATTTTTTATTAATGCCAAATATTGTAGTTCAAATTATAATTAAAAGTATTTTTTTTCTTAATTTTTAAAAGTAATTTGTAGTGTCTCTGCTGTTTTGAGGTATTTGTGGTGTTGCTTCGTTTTTAGTAACAGCATTATTAACAAACAAGGATGCTTCAGAATGTCAAATAAAGCTCTCACTTTTTAACTTTATCTTGTAATTATGAGCATGTGTTTTATTCCTCTGTTTAATGACCAAGCATCTCTGAGGAGCCTCTCAGAAGCGATATGGTAGTGGACATTCCCTTTCTCACACTGTGTTGAGCTTTCATTCATATCTAAAGCTCATTAGACAGTATGTTCTCCATTGTGAACAAAGTGACCAGAACTACTGTTTTGCTGTGTTCCATGAAATTTTAAGTCATATTAACTTCACAAGAGCAGTCTCAGTCTGTCAGAGTGTATTCCCAGATCTGACTGTCCGCTCCTCAGCCTCCACTGTAGGTCAGTCGGTGGCTCTGTTTCAGGGGAAATGGTTTGGAGTTGTGTTCGGTGGTATTTGGCTGCATGCCACAGAAAAAAATTGGGGCTGGAAACTCGCTGAAGTTTTCCTTTAACACCAGAAACCTTTTGTACAATGTTTCGTACAATTTCTGTTTTTCTTTTAGTGTTCTTCTCATTGCCGGAGTCTTGTGCCATAATGTCAGTAGTAGCCTGAAAACTCCTCTGTATCATAAAAACCTGCTTTAAACTTCACTATAGCATAAAATCCTGCTTTGAGCTCTACTGTGTCATATAATATCTGGTTTAACTCCACTTGCTTTGTCCATTGCGAGTGCTGTAATGAGAAGAGGCCTGGTTTAAGAGGCCCTACACCCTCGTCCGCCCCTGCTCCCATCTCTCCATCCTTTCCCTGTTTTTCGCATCCCCTGCCTGTCACCCACCTGTCCCCTGCTTGTCCCCTCCCTGTTTACGCCATGTTTCTCCTGTCCCTTCCATTTCTCTCCGTCCACTCCCTGCCCCATGCCTGTCCTTCCCTGTCCACTTCCCGCCCCCCCTCCTGTCCCTCCCTGTTGTTCCCTGACCCTTCCCTGTTTCTTCCTATCCTCTCCCCATCCACTGCCTGTTATTCCCTGTCCCTCCCTGCCCCTGTGGAAGAGAGTGGAGAATAGCAGGAACTTCATGTCACGTAAACATCAGCCCTGCTGAGCTGTTCCCGTCAGAACCGAATTAATGCTTCTTGAGGTTAATTGTTCAGGAACTGCCTCCAATCATTTAAAAAAATGTCATGCAGTCATAACCTTATTGGAAGCAAACAGTCACAGGAAAGGTAGACATCCTCTGGAGTGTGACGGTGTCTGCTGTGTGGTGCGTGACGTTTATGTGATGTATAGGCTGGGCGATACAGCCTATTAGCTTATGGTTTTTCCATAGTATTCAATGTTACTATATGCTCTAATTAATGCCTCTATTGTACTTGGAATCCTCATTAATAAACATTAGAACACTGACCCATGTTTGTCATATCCAAATAACAATAATAATAATAATAATAATAATAATAATAATAATTATTATTATTATTAGTGGTAGCAGTAATAATAATAATAATACAATACATATTGTAATTTGGTTTTGTATATGTATCAAATGTCCACGGTGTTCCACTGACCCCAGATCAGTCACACACACAGTTTTAAAAGTACAACACTGAGACAGTAACTAGAAAACAGAAGAGTAGTATAATATAATGAATTTACAAATACACAATTGTAAACAATATAACAGTAACAATAGAAACTATAGACTAAATGTATTCTACTTTAATGAAGTGGAGCTCTGTGCATGTTTGATCTACTCTTTTAATACTAAAACACTTATTGTTTTATCGCCCAGGCCTACAGGCATGAACATCTCTCTCTCTTTCTCTCTCTCTCTCTCTGTGGCTGATCCTCTCGGGGTACTCTTCTACTCTTTCTTCCTCTTTTCTCTCTTTTTGCCCTTCCATCCTGACCCTCACTTCCTCATGCTGTTCTCCAGTGTCTCTTGCTCATCCTCTTACTGTTGTTGGTGTTGGTGATGTTTGGCTTTCAGAGCTGATCTGGGAACAGATGTTCCTTGTATTGTGGTTAACGTTAAAGAGCCCATACCAGGTGATTCTCTCTCTTTTTTTAATAATAGAATGTGATAACATTACTATTTACATTTACAGCATTTGTCAGATGCTCTTATCCAGAGAGACGTACATGAGTTTTAGAGTCCACAAGTAAAATGTCTCTCACATCAGTACATCCAGAATTACCACCAGAACCCTCTCAGATCACACAAAGAGGAAACACCAGATCCCTCTCAGATCACACAGACAAGAACCGCCAGGATCTTTTTAGATTACACAGATAGGAACCACCAAGACTGCAGACAGTTTAAAGTTATTTATGAGGTTTGTTTAAATTTGTTTATGTAGATGTTCTCCTCAGAGAAGAGGAGGATCTTGAGTCTCTGTTAGAAGAGAGTGAGGGCCTCAGCAGTTGTGCTGTTTAGGAAAAGTTTGTTCCATCACTTCGTTGCTGAAGCTAAGAAAAGTCCTGATGCAGGTCTTGAATTTTTGAGAAGACGTGGGTGGAGTTGAGCTGTGATTGATGGGTGATTGATGATCTAATCAAAACTGATTGGTCAGAAAGAACTGGACTAGTTTTGGATCTGTAGGAGAATGAAACCTACAGGAACCCAGTGAAGGTCTGTAGTAGTGAAGTGGTGTAGGAGAGATTCGGTGTATTGAAGACCAGACATTCTGAATCACCTGTAGAGGTCTGGAGGTCTTCAGAGGAAGGTCAGTTAGGAATGTGTTACACTCTGATGATGAGTGATTGGACAAGTATCTGAGTGGCTTCAGTAGTGAGGACTGGACAAATCTCCTGATGTTAGAAAGTTCTGCAGGTTGGTTGCAGGGGATTGTTAATGGGAGATAAAGATGAGAGCTCTTCGTCTGAGAGAACGCCTTCATTTTATGCTTTTTATATTTCCAAAAGTGATTCGTTTTGCTATGATTTAGCTTCAGGTGACCCTCTATCATTCAGGAGGAAACCCCATTCTGACATGCAGAGATCTAGAGTCACCACAAGGAGAGGATGAGTTGAGTGTCATCAGGATAGCAGTGGTAGGAGAATCCATGTGAAGATATAAGAGTAAAGTGGGCCCTTATAGTCATGTGTGAACACAACACAGCACATATATATATAAACAGTATTAATTCACAAAACCACACAAGCATCATAAATAGACTTAACAATGGACCCATTATAACAGCACAGCTGGTCCCACGTCAGCGCTGAAGGCCTTTAGTCAGAGCACTGTTTCTGTTCGATAAAAGACAAACCCATGTGATCCTGTGTGTGGAATGATGTACTAATAAAGGTGAACTCCTGTTTACTGAACTCTGTCTTCTGTTTTTTTTATACCACCTTTTGATGTTCATGATTATGCTGATGATCTGATGAATATTAAGAGCCCAGGCCTCATTATTTTGTTTTTTTAATTATATAATCGTTTTATGATCCCTCATGGGCCATTGTGAAGTGCACATTTTCGCATTCCAATGCAGAAGTCCAGCTAAGCCCCCAGATTTCATCACAGTCGGGGTCATCAGGGATGAAACTGGCCCTGCCTGTTTGCTGAATGTACCTTCGACAGCAGCTCTGCTAAAGCGAGATGCATTTGGGATAGAAATGAAAACTCTACTGAACAAGCTGGATAATGCTGTATGCCTTTCTGATGTTTAACCTTCAGGTAGACTGGCATTATCAGCTTGCAAAAATACACTTTACTGTTTACAGAGTGTCTATCTAAACAAATATATTGCCCCAATACAGAAAAAGTACATTCAATAGAGAGCCTAAAGGTCTTCTTGCACTGCAATTGTCACGGGCGTGGCGGTTGCCACGGCGCCGTGATTTACCCCAGTGATCACACCACGGCAGGCAGGCATCCATAACTGTGAACGCTTTATTTAACAAAAACATAAACAGAAAACCAGGCTCGAGGGCCGATACATGAAAACAGAAAAAGAGATATGAAACTACACGAGGCGATGGACCGACAACCAAGGCCCACGTAAACCGAACTTAAGTACATGGACAGACTCAGACAGAAACCAATCACAAAACATAATCACTAAGACTGAACACAAGACACCTGAAACTGAGAAACAAGACACAAACATGCACAAAATTCAAAATAAAAGCCCCCATAACAAAACCAAAAACAGTGGCCCCTACCGGCCACTGGCCGAGACCTGACAGCAATCATGATCTGCATTATTTGCCTTTTTTCTATGGGAAAGTTTACTGAAGGTAAGTCACTTTCTCTCTACATATGTGAGATACAGTAATCCCCTACAAAAAGCGTGACATTCCAAGAGCACCCGCATATAATGAAAAATTAAAGTTAAACCCTAAATATATTACACTAAACATTCGCATTCTGTCCTTGCCATTGAATAATTTACTGCGGTTACCGAATAGTGAATCCTGAACCCTGAATGCTCTTGGAGCATATTTGGGGGCATTCAGGATTCAGGATTCACTATTCGGTAACCTCAGTAAATTATTCAGTGGCAAGGACAGAATCTGAGTATTAATCCTCAGAATCCTGAGTTTAATACCTGAAACATAAGCCTAGCATTAAAGGAATGAACAGGGAAAGAAGACACAGGTGTGTTCAGGAAATGGGGAGGAGCTGCTTGGAGGCACAGATGTGTTGGCCTGTGACAGCTGAGGCCTTTATAACTATTACAGAAATCGCCTTCAGGCCATGGACCACATTAAGGCCATATCAACTTGTTTTGATTGATGGGAGTAGGAAAATAGGTTATTGTTATAAGATTCCCACACTGTTGTCCCACACTGTGGGTCTCATCTGTCCCCTGAATCCTATGGCAGCCTAGTTACATCTAATTTAGTTTTAGTGTAACAGGAATCACGTGTTAACACAGCACAGCACACAGGTGTGAACACGTGAAATTCTCTCAGTGATTTTAACTTTTAACTCATTCAGTGCAGCCGTGGGCAGTGTGCAGCAGTGAGCAGTGTGTGGGGACAATATCTTGCTCAAGGGAACCTCAGTGGTGCCACTGGCTAATGAGGAGTATGTTTAATTTCATTCAGAGAGAAGAGGAGGTGAACTTGCTCTGTGAAGATCTCTGTATAATGAATGAGCTTTTGGATGTTGTGCTTTTGGATGTGTGAGAAATGTTGCAAAGTGAAGAAGCATGTAAGAGTCAGAGACCATTCTGCTGTGTTTGTGTATGTGTGTGTGTGTGTGTGTAAAGCACAGAAACTGGCTGTCCTGGCAGGAAGGAACAAAAACAAACTCAAAACAAAACAATCAGAAAACATCCCAGTTCAGCAGCCGTCTCTCTGGGCAGCGAGGGCAGAGCGGCTGCTGAGGAGTGATGAAATATTCACACGTGTCTCTGCGGGGACATCTCATATCTCTACATAAGTGTCTTAATGGGCTTCAGCTAGTGAGCTAAAACACAGGCAGGGAGAACTAGGAAAGACCTGTAGTAGATTAATAAATAAGTGGATGTAATAATGTAGACATGGATCAATAGGAAAAAGAGAAGTTGCATAAATGGGTGGATGGATGGAGAGGTTGATGATTAGACAGACTGACCGATGGATGAATTGATGGATGAGTGGATGGATGGATGATGGACTGATGAATAGATGCACTGATTGATGGGTGAATTGATGGATAGATGTATGGATGAATGATGGACTGATGAACAGATGGACTGATGGATGTATGGAGTAATCGATGGATGGATGGATGGAGAGACTGATGAAAAGAGAGACTGACGGATGAGTGGATGGACAGATTGACTGGATGGATGGATGGATGGATGGATAAATTGGCTGACGGATGTATGGGTGGCTAGGGGGACAGATAGTAAGTAAATAATAAGTAATACACTATCAGTTCCCTACCAATCAATAAATTTACTGATCCCTTATTGAACTCTCTGAATACAAGGGTAACCTCACTTTATAGTCACATTCCAAAATCAGTCAACAGTCTGAGCCACACAGAGGCAATAAAGGATCTGTCTGTCCAGGATCCCAAAATGGAAGGGCTTAAAAGTTCAATTCTGAGTGATTGGTGCCATGGCCCAGTGAATATTGGTGAAATATTTTGCATTTACAAATAATACCTAGAGCTCTGTCTCCAGCACTGCTGCATGGTGCACACACTCACTAGATCTGACTGATCAAAGTCACTGCGGCAGAAAGAAAACAAATGGAAAGTAGGGCTGTCGTCTTTTTATATTTCTGTACGTAAACCTTTCAAATTTGAGCTGGAATCAGAAAAATGTATTTATTCCGGAGGAAATTGTTTAAGTGGTGACTGCCATATCACACAGACTCAGAGAGACACAAGACACCAGAAAATGTAAAATAAAAAGTAAGATAAAATACGATAATAAAATAAATAAAATAAGTGTAATATAAGTCTAAATAGAATCTAATAAAAATCCAAATAAAATAAAGTAAAATCTGGATAAAAATAAAAACAGTGGAAAGAAAACAACCATTATATGAATAGAAGTACGAGAGAACGAGTCTTCGAACGAGCCTTCGACTGCATTCTCCATAATCTCCATAATCTGCTAACACACACTGCTTTCTGATAATATATACACTCGAAACGCCTGTTATATTGTTAAGTTTTAACTGTTTTGCAGCACAGCATTTGCAGCACAACTGTTTTATAGAAACACAGTTTCTAGCCGGCTATTCCATTAGCACCGCTAACTGATTAGATTAGCCCAGCTACAACAAGTTTGTCTGCATTTTTTCTTCACCAATTACCTCCGTTTCTTGTGAACACCATGTCGTTTGTGTCTCTGCCTCTGAGGGCAGGTGAGGATACCCTGGAGCTGTATTCGGTGGACTCTGTGGATTTGGAGCTTGAGGCCATGGAGAAGCAGATCCGTGACACACAGGCGAAGCTGGCCCGGCCACAACAGCGGAAAGCCACGCTGGAATCTACACGGATCAACGCTCTCCTGTCTCAGGTAAATTCTCGACATGTCACAAACTCTCCAATAACCTCAACCTTGCGTGTTTCCCAGTCCAGGTCGCGGCTCGGCCTGGCTTCCGTCACACCGGCACCAAAGCCCGCCTGGCCCCGTGCGAGGAACTCTCCCCCTTCGCCGCCACCCGTCTTCGAGATCGCGACCCATAACTGCTTCTCTCCTCTTCGTGTGACGGCACACGACACGCTGGTCATCGGAGACTCCATCGTCCGACACGTCCGTGCTACAACGGCTAAAGGTAAGGTGCATACTCGCTGTTTGCCTGGTGCTCGTGTTGTCGATGTCATTGCACAGGTTCCGGCAGCCCTGAGGAAGAACGTCGGAGCTGTGGTCCTTCATGCTGGCACGAACGACACTAGGCTGAGGCAGACGAAGATCATAAAGGAGGACTTCAGGAGCCTGGTGGAGAAGGTCCGCAGCACATCACCCACAAGGATCATCGTGTCTGGACCACTTCCCACATTTCAGCGAGGAGCTGAGCGGTTTAGTAGACTTTTCGCTTGTGTAATGAATGGTTACAATTTGGTGTCAAAAACAGAGACTACTCTTTGTTGATAACTGGAATGTTTTCTGTGAGCGTCCTAGGCTCTACCACACCG
>JBBPDB010100865.1:6328-23677 GCA_037974465.1 Brachypetersius altus
CTCTGAATATTTGTTACTAAAACATCTATTAAATGTTCAATTGTTACCTCGTATGCTAAAATCATTTTAAAAAGATGCATTCGATTGAATCTGCAGGTTTAATTTTCTCCTAGACATGAATGCCCGTTAATGTTTTGTAGTTGCTTTTTACACCACAGGAGGGCGCTCAACAGAAGATTTCTCCATGAAATCGCCTCCTTGTGGTTGCTTTTATAACTGCAAGCAATAAACTGCCTAAGCATATCACACTTACACATATAATAAATATTTAGTCATAGCTAATAAAAAAAAGACTTTTACTAACGTGGTTTTTAAATGGTTTTTAAATAAAAACTAAATTAATGAAAACGCTACTTTTTATTTTTCTTTTGACATGTTTCAATCTTTTTTACATGCCATTTTTTCTGTACTGCTCAGATTACATTTCTGATTTTTTCAAGAATTTGAGTAAAAATTACATCATATGGGTTACGCAGGTATTTGATGGAAATGTGTAATATCATTGCTTTTGTGATAAAATCAGTATTAATAAAGTGTTCATGGAGCTGTATGACGGTTAAGATGCAGTCAGAAACAATAGAAGAAAACCATTTAACCACAGTCATACAGCTCCATGAACACTTTATTCCATCAAATACCTGCGTAACCCATATGATGTCATTTTTATGATGTCATCCATTAATTTGTTTCTAAATTATTAGAAACAAATAAATGGATGAACGACCAAAAGTGGCTCCAGGGCGGCAGGGGGCAGAGCATCAAACTGGACTCCAGACCAGCTGAGGACTGAGTGCTAACCCGGTATGTTGTTGTAAAGTATGTTGGTCGTCTTTCCTGTAGTTCATTGTTCAAATGGATGTTTTTGTGGTTTAACTTTTTATATTATCTTTGTTGAATTGCAGCCTCTTTTGTGCGGAGCGTCTTTATCCGGTTTACCAACTAGCAGAGAGCCCGGGTAAGGTTCCAACATTTTTTATTTCTGTACAGAATCAACTTTCATCAAATGAAACGGGGTTTAGCTCATAATACACGTTTTAGGTGAAAACGAATACATCTTCTTGTATGTGAATGGCTTTATACAGTGAAGTGTGAACGTTTATTTACATTAGATGTGTCCCAAACCCCACGCTTCTGTACATTACATGTTACACTATGTGAACAAAAGTATTGGGACACTTAATAATTGAATTCAGGTGGTCCCTTACTTCCAGTGAAGGACAGTTTAAATCAGGGGTGGGTAACTCTGGTCCTAGAGAGCCGTGCTTCAGCACGTTTTGGTGATTTCCCTGGTTCACCTCGCTAGTTAATTGTCCGGATTAGCTAATATGTTTGAGGAGAACTACCGTCAAACTGTGCCGGCCACCGACCCTCCAGGACCAGTTGCCCACCTGTGGTCTGAATGCTTCAGCAGACCAAGGCGTTTTGGTCAACGCCATGCTTCCAACTTTGTGGACACAGTTTGTGGGAGAATCTTTTCTATTCCAGCATGACTGTGCCTCAAAGCGAGCTCCATAAAGACATGACTGGATGAGTTCGGTGTATAAGAACTTGACTGGCCACACAGAGCCCTCAACCCCATCCAGCATCTTTGGGATAAACTGGAACGGAAATTGTGAACCGGGGCTTCTCGTCGAACATCAGTGCCTGACCTCATAAATGTTGTACAGAATGAATGGACACAAATTCCAACACAAACTCAAAAATCTTCTTCCAAGAAGAGTGGGAGCTGTATAGCTGCAAAGGGACCATCTCCACATTAAAGTCTATTTGTTTGAATGCAATGTCATTAATGTAATGGTCAGAAGTCCCAATACTTTCGCATATAAGTGTATACTTTACGATCTTGACACATTACTTAGTGTGTGTGCAATTTGGGATGCAGCCATTACCTCCCAACTAACCTTCTTCTTGAATTGTTTCTTCTCTCAGCTGGAGGAGAGACTGAACTAAACCTGCTTTTGAGGCGAAGAGGACTGCAGTTCTGCAGCCATGGCTTCTTTGGTAATATAAACGTTATCGCAGACTTCAAGATTTAACATACTTGATGTGTCACATACACAGTTCAGCAAGTACACCATGTGAAAATCTAAGCCCCTGAAATTTCTGAGGCTTTGCAATTAACTTCCAACAACTTAAAGGGTAGGACTATGTAATAAAGAAAAATGAAAAAAAGGTGTTAAAATATTGTTTTTTTTTTCACTACATGTAGGTGGTGCACATTTAGCCATACATTTTTGTGTTAAGTGTTCATTCTACAGAACTCTTATTCTATATCATGCTGATTGGTTTTACTCTGGGGAAATATCAATTTCTAACAGAATAAAGGCCCTCAGCTGTTATTGACGCTGGTTTCAGTGAAATGAGCGAGGGTCTGAGTGCCTTTAGGATCTGTTTTTCAGTTTATTTCACCATTGTAGTTCCTCTTTAATTTTTACGTGTTTTTTTATTACTGTATTGGAATCTGTCTGCTCACTTGATATGGAGCTTCTTCACCCATTACCCTTCCTTTGATCAGCATCTGTGTTCACACTTGTGTTTTAGGGCAACAGCAGTTCATCTGTAACAGAGTACGTCGTCAGAGTTCCAAAGTAAGTGTGTCCCTGAGGCCCTTTTATGTAAAACATTGTTCACCATACAGTTTTGAAGACTGACAATTTTAATAAAGGATATATTTGGATTCATAAAGCACACATACATTGTGTCGAACATTGTGTTTGCAGGGCTGAAATGATGTGCCTGCTTGGAAGAAAGTTATCAATCATTTTTTAAAGCCGTCTACAGCAAAATCGAAAGCTGTTTACTCCGACCGAAAACACGTTCTAGGGACTAAGATTAGAGCCATGTTTACTCATGGTCTGTGGTCATGGGTCGTTGGTTGTTTTTAGCAGCTAAGTGTGTCTTTGAGGTTTCATCTCTGAAAAATGATAATACTGTTGCCTTTACTGTTCAATGGATCACTTCTCACTCTTTATCTTTTTGCCAGTGTTTTTTTTTTTTTTTTTAAGTGGGAAAAAGTTAGATGTCCATTGAGTGGCTCTCTTAATCATTAAAACAACAACAACCAAGGAACCTGTCTTTAAACATATTAAATGAGCTTACAGACACGGGCACAAAATGTCAGGGCATTTCTTCTGTTCTTATTGTTGTTGGTGGTTGTTTTGTATTAATAATAATTTAATTTAGGATATTCTTATTTGGTGAACATTTGCATTTAACTTCCTTTTGATGTCCATTTCCAAAATGGGTTGTAATACAATGCGACAAGCCTATAAAAATGTAAGCTCTTGTAAAATCTTTATTTTTATCTGTAAAAATTGGTTAGATGTGACACAACAATTATACATTAACATTTATTGGTGAAAAAATAATGTAGCAACTCACTCAAAGGTAGTGTGTGTACGACACGTGAACGAATCCAAGACTGGAATACTTTTTATGACCATCACTTTTTGCACATATTACTCGCCTTTTATTTATTTTTTTAATCTTGTTTGTTTTTCATATTGTAAGGTGTACTTGACTGCCTTGAAAGGTGCCCTTAAATAAAATGTATTCTTTTATTACTTACTAATTGGGGGAAAAAATCAGTGTAATGCACATTATCAGCTTCGTGATCCAAACCCTAGTTATCATTATTAACACTTAAAACATTATAGATGTGTTGAGGTAGTAAACTAAGAGTGGCTTTCTGGCTCCTTTCTGTTTTTGTCCATTAGGAATACTAGTAAGAGGTACAGCATAATGGCTTTCAATGCAGGGGATAAAGTCAACTGTTCGACATGGACTCAGGTAAGCAGACTTGATTTGTAAGTTCTACAAGCTCCTGTTGATTCCATGTCTCTCTTCAGCCTCTTGTTCTCCTTATCGCTAAATACTTATTTTCTGGTTTCTCGTCTGCCTTTTTGCCACGGTTAGGCGCGGATGGAGAGAGATATGAGCAACCGCCGCATGTATGGAGAGGAGGAAACCCCTGAGGGAGCTGCTGGCAGCGAGTTTGGAAAGAAACAAAGGGAGGAGGCACGTAGGAAGAAGTTTGGCATCGTGACCAAGGAGTTCAAGGCCGAGGACCAGCCTTGGATCCTCAAAGTCAACGGCAAGGCGGGGAGAAGGTACTGATTACGTGTTCCTGACCAGATATTATGTACCTTTCTAAGGTCAGATATTCACTGCATTTCCGCGAGAAAATGCGGATTGAACTATAAAATATGAAGATTCTATAAAAACATTGGTTTTGTGGCCATGGTATCAACCTGGCACCGACTCTCTTCATTCAGCAGCGCTGATAAACGGGGGCTGTCTATTGCCAAGATGTCTGTGGTTAAAGACGGCTAAAAATGAAAAGTGTCTTTCGATTAAAGGTTTTGGTCTAAAAAACGGTGGAGATGTACTTGCAGGACATTATAGAGCACATTGCACCTGTCTGACCATCATTACATATTTTAAAAAAAATCTGAAGACACTTATAAGTGTAAAGGTTATTTTTGTATAGTGAAGAAAAATGCTATTTTTGCATTAGATATTGTGATCGCTGGTTCATATAGCCGCTATTGTAAAGAGTTTCTCTTACGATTTCAGACTTAATTGAAGCCAGGAATTCTTACAGACACTATTATAGTATATCTTTCAGTATATTGGTGTTTAGAGTTTATTTTTTAAAAGCCATCCGATCTTTCTTGACTCGGTTTTAGGTTTAAGGGCCTGAAGAAAGGTGGAGTAACTGAGAATGCCTCTTACTACATCTTCACCCAGTCTGCTGATGGGGCTTTTGAGGCCTTTCCAGTGCACAGCTGGTACAACTTCACTCCAGTGGCTAAGCATCGCACCCTCACAGCTGAAGAGGCTGAGGAGGAATGGGGCAGGTGAGTACAGTGTTTAAATGTTTAGAACCAATGTTTTCAATAATATGAGGTCAGTCTGCTGGCAAAAATTATTAGGGCTGGGCACATTAACGCATTATTTACTTAACGCCACTGATTATTTTATCATGCGTTAATGCAGGGTTTTGTTTTTTTTAAACCTTTTATTTTGTTGGTTTGTTGTTTATTTGGGTTCATGAGTGTGTGGAGCACGCAGTTCTGTGTCTCGGCTGGTTTTCACAGAGGACTGACCTGACCATTACACCAACAGGGGCTTTAATGACACTATATACATCGTAATTTGTTTAGTGTTTTCAAACCAAATGTTACTGCACTCTTGTTTATATAGCAGCACTTTAAAAATAAAAGTCCACAATACACTACTTTTGAATTAATTATTTAATTTTGCATATCACTGATACTTTTGGATAAAACAGATTTTTAATTTTGGGGGAAAAAAATTACCTACATTACAAAATCTGAAGGTGCAACATTATAACAAAGGTCTTTGCTGTTCAGCAATGTACTGGTGCAACCTCTTCATGTTGCATTTTTATTTTATTTTTTTTTCATACTTTGTTTTTGTCAACACCGTCAGACACAAATAAATGTCAAATGTTTTATTTATTTGGCCTAATATGTATTTAGAGTTCATAAATCATTTTCTGGCATCCTTAGTACACATGCTGGTCAGTGTTCACTTTTGTTAATTTTTTATACTGTTGTATGTGTACTCCTTTATAAGATCTAACATTATACAATGTTTAAGCTTAAATAGAAAAATGTTTTATTTAATTTAACATATTTTTGTATTAAGTGACTAGTACTTTAATAAGCACTGAAGACACACTGTAAGCATATTCATTTAAAACAGATAAAAACCACCTCTGACGGTGGTGACAGTGGCCTCATTACAACATACAGTTCCAAAATTTAAGTCAATGGCTTCTTACTTAACTTTATTTAACTATTTGGTCCAAAAAATAACACCCTGAGGACTGTGATAGCAATTTCCAAGGAATACAAGCCTAAAGTACAATTAAGCAATATCATTTTTAAAAGTAGTATGAAATAGTCATTATCAATAGGAATAATGTGGTGAATTTTGGATTTGGTTAAATGTTATACCATTTTAATTTGGCTTTGGTCACTGGAGATGTATTACCTACAAGATATATCGTATACTACGTACGTTGTAGGTAGGTAATAAGCCAAATTAACATGACAAAAGGAAACGACAGCACATACCAAAGAAAACGCCCGTATATGAATAAGTCTGTACAGCGGTAACATTGGTATTTACATTCTAGCACTGCAGGAGTGCAGTGTAAACAGTTACGGATATGGTTTATATTTCTATATATTTATATCTTTAATTCAGTTTTAAACACAGTTTAATACATTACTCTTAGCGAAAATATAAAGTGTTTGGGGGGATATTTGGGAGCATATTTACGGTTTATACTATAATAATAGGCATTTTTTCGGAGCATGCGGATTGCCGGTCCGCCCCCTCCGAACCACGCCGGTCGGCCTGTGATTCTCGCCCGAGATGCTGAGCTGCTTTGCCAGAAGGTGCAGGGCGTTTGGGCGGCAGGGCTTTTAGTAGAATGAAATGAAAACAGGAGGACATCAGCCAATAACTGGAAATTTAGCTGAATTTATATTTGTATTACTATTTCTGTTTTTAGTAAATTATATATTTTTAATCATTCAGAACTAAAATGAGTATAATAAACCCATATTGCCACGAAAAAAGCAAAAACAAAAAAATGCGGAGAATACTAGCAGTTGTGGCGTTGTGGAGATATCCGCGTAAAACGATGGATCCGTGAGTCCTGATCCGCGTAAAACTGGGGGATTACTGTAATTGATTTCTCCTGTTGTTTAATGTGTCATCAAAGAGGTGCAATATGATACCAGTTGATTATTATAAGCCGTACCACTGTGTGTTTATTTCTGAGTTTCGCAGACGTTTCACTACATCTGAAGTGACGAATAATCTCTCATCTGTGCCGTATGTTTTGACAAAGATTTTTAAACGGGATTTAAATAAAAGGGCGACAATCACTGAATTTATGATGCAGCACATGAACACACAGGCTTCAGTCTGGAATAATACTTTACCTAAATGTGGTGGATTTCATAATTACTTGTTAAAAGTGCATTTACTTTTAATTATTCTTTTTTTAATATTAAACTAAATAAGGTATCACAATCTCCTCTTCTAAAATTAGGCGAAACAAAGTGGTGAACCACTTCAGCATCATGCTCCAGCGACGCCTGAGGGAGCAGGAACACGGGGAAGAGGAGGAGGAGGCAGGAGAGAAAGGGGGGAAAAAGAAGAAAAAGAAAGGAGGAAAAGGAGGAGACCTGCGCATCCATGACCTGGAGGACGATCTGGAGATGAGCAGTGATGAGAGTGACAGCAGCGGAGGAGAGGGTAAGCTCAGAGATTCAGAAAAGCAGGTTAGTTTTATATCTGTGGTGGTATAAAACTGTTCGAGTCCATCCACAAACTAATGGACTAACTATCTTTATTTGCACAGAGTAAGAAAAAAAAGGTAGTTATCGTTTTTCAGAGATGCAGACCCTGGCAGGTGGCTGATTAGAACATTCCGTCGTTTGAAAGGTCAATTGATTCGTAGTACACAGTTCATAATATTAAGTAAAATAAAAATTCTAATCTACTAAACAAAATAATTACTAATAACAATGTGATGAATAGAATAATGAAAATAATTAAAAAAGTATGAGAAGTCATCTAGAACATGCAAGCTTTCCATTGACCAATCAGTTGGCGTTTAAGAATATCCTCAGTCAAACAGGATGGGAAAGAGGTCGTCACACTCTGAGATCTTTGTTCGCAGATGGGGAAAGCAAGTCAAAGAGCAAGAAGGACACAAATTCGAAGGCCAAGGGTAAAAAGAAGAAGAAGAAGAAAGGCAGTGACCAGGAGGGCCTGGAGGACAGTGATGATGGTGACTTTGAGGGACTGGAAGTGGACTACATGTCAGATGAGAGCAGGTAATATTATACTATATCACAAATATATATATTTTTTCTTACAGGTCACTACATGTAAGGCTTGCATCCCTGTATATTCTGTTTTTATGGTTAAACACACAAACCATAGGATGATCCCTTGTAAATTCACCTTTCTAACAGTAATTCAAAGTTTGTGCCTTTTTAAGGATCAAGTCATTTGTTTCTGTTGAAATGAATGTAACTGATTTAAAAGAGAATGTAGCCAATTAAGAAATGCATAATTTCTCGTTCTTTACATTGAAACTCTTGATTCTGGGTTTATTCCAGTTCTGATGAAGAGGAGCCAGAGAAGGCAAAGCCCAACAAAGCAGACGATGTTCCTAAAGGTCAGGAGTCGATATCTGAACTTATGTTTCTAATGGAAGGCTTTATGCCTAATGAACGTTTATCGCTTGTGGCTGTAGTGGCGTGCACGTTCTTAGTCTATCATTTACATGACCGACTGAAGCCTAAGAACTTGCTGTAGTCATTTTTGCACAAATGTGTGCAGAAAAACAAAAAAATAAAAACATCTTGGGGAGCATGGTTTTTCATGCTCTTGCCTGATCCCAACAGCTGCTCCTTTATTTCTGAATCAACACAGAATGTCATATTAACCAATGAAACAGCTATAGTTGATGATACTTACAATTGGTAACGGCTATGAAACCAATCAAGTTAAACATGGTTTTTTATTCCACAAGCATTCTGCACTTCAGTCCTTCTGAAACTCAAACTCCAAAACAAACATCAGACTACAGTTGTGTCTATAGTTTAAGGTTTACTCATTTTGAGGTCTTTTTACAGATTTAATGCAATGTGACTTACACTTCAGGTCTGACATTAATTATTTAACATATTTTAGCACTCAGTGAGGCAAGAAGCCACAGAGGAAGAAGAAATGGTTTAGATTACTGCTGGGCAATTGAATTTGGAGTTACCATTTATCACTTATCCAGCTTGACTCGATGCTACAGATGCACTGCTTCAGCTCAGAGCTTTAAAGTAAGCAGACATGAGCTCTGATGTAAAGCACAGCATTAGGTGCTAATGCTGTACTAATTTTCTATACTTAACTTATTTTTGTGCATAAACCGCTTGCCTCTGTGTGATAAGGCTTCGTCACTTAAACGTGCATGTCCAAAAACCTCATGAACCTATGCAAACATTTTCCTTTTTTTAGGGATCGACGAGGCATCAGAGAGTGAAGAGGAGAGTGAGGAAGAGAACAAGAACGAGGAAGAAGGCAAAGAGGAGGAGGAGGAGGACGATGGGAAGAAGACGCCAGTACAGGCAGAGAAAAAGAAAAAGAAAGGTGGAGAATTGTTTCTGAATTGCTTTCTGGTGGTCAGTCTGCTGCTTCTTTCAACCTTATGGCATAGCTTTTACTGTTGCTGTCGCAAGAAAACCTTCATGCGTATTCATCCTGAAATGCTTAGTCTAAAGAGCAGCTGGCACTTTAAAATAGTATAAAAATAAAATAGGAAAATGAAGCTTTATAATCTTCTCATGGCAGCATTAGTATGTTTTGCCTACTGAACATACACAGATGAAGGGGAAAATCAGCATAAAGTGAAGTTTTATGTCATCATAATCCACCAAAACAGTTTAGCATGTTTTTCATGTCTCTGGAAGAGAGATGGAGCATCATTCATCCACATCAGAGATGTTCACAAGTCATTTGTACCAAGTCCAAGTCAAGTCTCAAGTCTTTGGGCTCGAGTCCAAGTCAAGTCTCAAGTCTTTGAGTGAATGTTTAGAAGATATGCTAATTGGCCACGCCCTGTGGTTACAATTGGCTGTTGCTTATCAGTGGGGGGTGCTGTGATCTGCCCTCACCGAAATGGAGGATTGCCTTAAATGATCTTGAATCTAAATATTAAACATGAAAAATATATCTCGCTTCCTAAATATGAAACTTCACAGTTAGATGGGCCTCGGTGACCCATCTCCAACGACCGCTCGAAAACCGTTATAGGCTGAAAACTGTTCATTTTGGACAGAAGTAATGGGACACGGGGGCGAGGTGAGCTGTAAAGAGTGCGAGATATAAATAAATAATTCCATGAAATGAACGTGGTTTGCGAGTTATGACTCGCGAGTCACAGCACCCGAGTCAAGTCTCAAGTCATCGAGGGCAAGTCACAAGTCTTTGTTTGTGCGACTGGAGTCCGAGTCACAGACTCGAGTCCCCCATCTCTGATCCACATGATATTTCCTTCGTGTTTTGACGATGGTGTTAGATTGCAAATCCAAAATCCCTAATAAATGTTCACTTAGGTTGCTGAGATACGGTTACTGTTGAGGACCTTGTATATGATTTACATTGTCATACTTAAACATTTTTTTTTTTTTTTTTTAATCAGCTTGAAATTTTTTCTTCAAAAATAGTGATCAGTGAAGTTTGTGTGATTGTTGAGTTGAAGTGTTCCTGAACTACTGTGTTTGTTGTCACAGATAGCAGTGGAGAGTCTGAAACCTCTGAGGACAGTGATATTGAGGGAGAAACCGCCTCTGCACTTTTCATGGCGGTAATGACTTTTCACAATACTAATCGAAACACATTCTTTAATGATTAGGTCTAGACTCTTTGGTGGCTAATACAGTTTTCTGAGAGAAGCAATAGGTTCATGTTTTCCAGTATGTCCTGTCAGTATTGAAGTATCTTGATGTAAAATAAATCCTCCTCTCTATGAAACCTTTTCCATAAGGTATTTAATATATTTACCAAAACACCTAGAACTTCATTTTCCTCTTTTCTCTTAAAAATGAATGTACTGTGTATTGAATGGTGACAGATTTAGTAGTCTACCAGGTTTTGTGGGTTGTTTTCTTTGAATGATCTATTTCCAGTTCACTCATTTTCCCTTGACTTTCTTACTCCTTGTGAAAATGACTCATCCCCTATCTAATCTAGTAAGATCTGCTTTAGCTTCTTTTTAATACTTCTTATGTTTATTGACCTTGCAGAAGAAGCGCACTCCTCCTAAGAGAGGAGGTCGAGGGTCTACCGGAAGTTCCAGAACAGGTAGCCGTCCTGGAACACCCTCCATCGACAGCGCCGCCACCTCCAACACACTGCGGGCTGCTGCCAGTAAACTGGAACAAGGTACACACACACTTACACTCCTGGGAGCAGTAGTATTGACAATCACCTCTCATGATGCTTATGTGGATCTGACTATCAAACTCAATGGATGCAAGTAAATTAAGAAAGTGAATTGGGCAAAAAGTAGACAGGTTTTTTTTCTGAATAGACATTCCTGTTTCTGCCCATGTTGTCAAATACACACTACATATTATTCTTAAACACAATCATGTATTTAACAAACAATACTGTTTCTTGATCTCTATAGTTCAGTTTGATGCAACTTTTTTATTTTATCTTTAGCTTCTGTCTTGAGTTTTGTGCCAGTTTGCTGCCAATAGATTGTATTGCTCACTAAAACGAATATATTTTTGATGGATTTACAGCTACATATACATTTGCAACCAGGTTATTGAAATGATTGTGCAGAGTGTCATCACATTTTTTTTTATTAAATTGTTTTTATTGGATTGTAAATAGTTTTTCTTCCTTGTTTTCTTCCTTTTGTTTTGTTTTGTTTTTTTTGTGATGTGACGGATCAGGTAAGCGGCAGGCTGCAACGACCAGTACAGACACTCCAGCTGCTAAAAGGCTAAAGATGGACCCCAGCTCTCAGAGCCCCTCAGGGAAAAGCACCCCTCAGCCAGCATCTGGCAAATCTACACCCAGCTCCAGGTAGAGAAGGAAACTGGAATTCTAACAATAGAACTGATGATACTTGTACATGTAAAGATGATCATTGCTGTTGTGAATGAGTTAATTGTTCTCCCAGTCCATCTCGCACAAAAAGTCAGGTTCTAAACCTCAACATGAAAAGAAGTCAAAATGTTTTAAGCTGTTTATAATATTGACCTGCTCTGATTTCATGTATATTGGCAAATGTACTACTTTTTCGAAGTTTTTGTGTGTGTTCTTAAATATTTAAGGCATATACTGTGTGAAACGAGTCTAAACGTACATTTTGTTTTGCAACATAACATTTGCTCTTTAAATGGTCAACTGGCATTTCAGATTTTTCAATAGACTTAATTGTCTTAACATGAAATCAAAGAAAGTTCTGAAAACAGACAACAGTTTAGATATTTATCACACATCTTGCATAATTCTGTATATTTGAAAGCTGCTGATACCCCTTTACATCGTGCAGCATGGGTGCACTTACCTGAATCACATTTCTGAAAAACCTTTTTAGGGCTTTTTACACGCAAAAGCCAAACAAGGACTAGCTTATTGTGAACATCCATTGTTATCCAGCCGCAGGCAAGTTGTGTAAAAATGCTTTAAGCTTCTAAGTTTTAAAGGGTGTAAAGCAGATCTCCATCAAGTATATTAGTAACTGAGTAATCTAGGCCTCTTGTTGACTATCATATACACAATTTATAACAGAACATGTCAATTCATGTGCATTTTATTGAGTAAGTACAAACATGTGCATCAGTAAGATCCTGCTGGTGTATTTTCTTTCAGTCATGCACAATAGCAATTTCTGTACTAATCGCGCCCCCTTGTGGTGAGTGTTCACACCGATTTATAGTGACCTGTGGATGCACTGTGTATCATTCACAGTGCAAAGAAAACAATTAGACAATTCATTGAGGACATATATTTGAATCAAATTATTTTTATTCCATTTTAAACTGGTTTAAAATAGTCCAGCTGAATCTGAAGTCTTCATGTAATACTTTGTTTTTTATTTATATATACATATATATTTTGGTAGGTCAGAAAGTTGAAAAAAAGCACAAAAAAGAAGCATTTGTTCTCAATCTAACCCTCCTTTTCTGTTTCAGCGATGTGCAGCTGACCGAGGATGCAGTTCGCCGATACCTTATCAGGAAACCCATGACCACCAAGGACCTCCTGAAGAAATTCCAGACGAAGCGCACAGGCCTGAGCAGCGAGCAGACCGTCAACGTTCTTGCTCAAATCCTCAAGAAACTCAACCCTGAGAGAAAGAACATCAACGAGAAGATGCATTTCTACCTCACAGAGTAAAGCAGGCACCCTGACCAGGGCCAGAGCACATTGACCCAACGAGCCCCTAAATTCTCCAGCTTTTCTAAGCATTCATGCTTTAGAAATATACCACACAGCTCTCTGACCCTCCACTATTTTTCAGTGATCCAACTGTTGAGTTTTTAGAATGTTACCTCCCCATTCACACAGCTATAGAACGTTCTTCCCACTGGATAATTGGTCAGTGCACAGACTCCACACTGTATAACAGGAACCATCACTCTAATGTTGGCTTCAGACAGTTCTGATATAAGAACCGAAGAAGCTGTGATTCAAATGGAACATTGAAGAACAGCATGGCTGGGTAGAGACCAAAAAATATGAATGGGAAGGATCTACAGGAGTGTAAATGATGGGTGTCGGAAACATTCTAAAACATGGTCAATTAAACATTCTAGAACAATATCAATATGGTGAGAGCAGTCTAGAACCGTTTTTATGTTGAGACACAGCATACCAACATGACCTTTAGAATATATGTTAGTTGGAGAGTCCTGAGTGCACTGGGGTGCCTTTTTTTAGGTTTTCTCCTCCAATTCCTACTGCTTTTTTTTTTTTTTTTATCTTTTCTGGAACAGTATTAATCCGCCAGTCAACAATAGTTTGTGTTGTGGGGATAGGTCCCGGTGCTATGCCCTCTATGCTGTTTCTATGAGTCAGATTGAACCAGTGAGGATGAGGTACAGCTTATCAGCTGCACCTTTTGGTTTTCTTGTGTTTGTTGAGTCAGCATTCTCTGGCCTATAGATCCACTCTGCTTCTGTGTTCATTTGACTACTCCCTCACCTTCTTACACAGGACTAAGTTGACTCCTGTTGTGTTTTAGGTCCTCAAAAGGATATGTTAGAAAGGGTTTAGAGTACATTATAGGGTTTTTTTTTTTTCTTTCTTGGCTCACAAAGGGTTTGAGGAATAGCTGATGAGTCGGTCGTGTTTTAAAAGAAGTAGAAATAAGATTAAGAACCACTGCAAGACTGAGCGTGTAAAAGAGAGTGAAACAAGTTTAGGTATCGCTAGTGGATGATCCTTGGGTAAGTCTGTTAAGTGCGACAGGTCACTCAATGCGCGTTTAAGGCCTTTTTATAAGTTTAAACCAGATGCATTTTTTTAGTTCCATCACCATTTTAGTTTAACAGTCATCTGACATTTTTGAAAAACACTGTTTCGGAACTGTAATAAAATATGCTCATTATCTGTGTACTTTTCCTTAATAGAATAACTACAGTGATCCTTTTTTGGGAGATCAGTTACATTGTGACTTTTTGCTTCAACAAATTGAGGACTTTTGAGGCTTTCGCTTCACGATTTTTTACTACAGCCAAAAACTGGGGGTTGGGCCCTTCTTTCAAAACTCCTTTGTTAAAAAGATACTTTGCATCGTGTACAGCTAAACTGGGGCTTCATTAGACAAACACAAATATCAGCAAGAGGACATTTACAGTCATTAACATTTATACTATTTTTACTTAGTAAAACTGCAGGCAGTTTTGGGCTTGAAGGATCCGAATCCTACATTTTCCTTTGGTCTATTTTTTTTTCCTCTGTAGGTCCACTTCACATTTGTATAGTTTTATGTATCAAAACATTCATTTTTTGCATGACCATCCATCCCTGTTTCGACTGGCTGCCTTCTGTTGTGGAAAAGAAAACACACTTCATAGTAGGTGGGACTTAAATGCCTGAATATACAGACATGAAATGTGTTGATTTCAGCAATATTACAAAAAAGGGTTTTGCGATTGACGTTTCCACTGTATCTACTGGGAAATGTTGTGTGAGGTTGTTGTGCGAGTTTTAAAACCTTTATGTACATATATTTTACATCAAATAGTTGAAATGAAAACTATAACCACAGGAATGATCTTACATCAGATCCTCCTAATTCATGATTATTGCCACAAACGGGGAAAAAAGGTTGGAAAGTAACACTCCACCCCTCAGGCACACTGTGAAAACAGACTTGGAAATAGTTTGAGATTTATTTACAGAAACACCTCAGATGACGAGACATTCTAGCCTTACAGTCCCAAGAAGCAAAATTTGGACAAATAATGACATGGTACTAGAGCCCGACCGATAAAGGATTTTGAAGGCCGATACCGATACAAATATTTGTTGGTTTTAAAATCCGATCTTTCGGCGGATATATATATATTTTTATTTTTATTTCAGAAACGCACAACAAAACACTAACAGATTTCCCTAACATTAGTTATTGAACACACTTCACCAATGATCTCACTCGCGGATAACTGGTTCTCTCTGCCCGACTCTGGCTGGATCAGCAGGTTGCAGGATGTGTGGCGCGTTACACACGAGTGTTGCCAACAGGGACGGTGTAGAGTGCCCTCTGGTGGACAAACTATACAACGCCAACACACATGACATGGTTGAAGGGTGTTTCGTCCGTTTTTATTTTATTTTTGAAATATTCATTTATCGTCCATTATAAATGCAGATACCGATAGTTTGGAAAATGCCTAATATCGGCCTGCCGATAAATCGGTCGGGCTCTAACAGGAATGTGGTGTTCAACAGGAATTCAGTTACAAATGTTGAGAATTGAGATTGCAGCTTTCTAGAGAAACTGAGTCAATGGTGCTGAATGGAACCAGATGTCTAAAGCGTTTGATGCCTCCATTATCTTGTCCGTGGAAAGTCATTAACCAATCCATGCCCTTGTTGTGACTATCCAATGATAGTCACAACCAGGTAATAGAGTAATCAAACCCCTTTGAAGGAGGATGAGGAACATTTCCAGATATTTTAGACTGTTTTTGCATCTAGTCACTTCATGTGAGTACCATTTGCATTGCCATTTGTTTACACTTGGAAGCCAAATGTGTTTAAGGCCAGCTAGACTGAAATATAATTATTATGCGGCAGATATGCAAATGGCTTAGCAGTCTTGGGAATCGAATCCACACCCTAACCGCTACACTACCAGTTGCCCCCCAAGGGGTCATGGGTTTGAATCCTACCTTCAGTATACCACCACTGGGTCCCTGAGCAAGACCCAGAACCCCAAGCTGCTCCAGAGAGATTGCCCCTGTAGTTAGAGAATGGAAGACACATTTGCTAAAAGCGTCTGCTAAATGCCATAAATGTAGGTTGTTAAATGTGTCTCAGAGAGCATTAACACTGCAATAACATGTGTCAAATGCATCAGCCCCCCTCCTGAAGTGTTGTTTTTTTTTATTATCAGTTTTAAATGCATTTTGGGTTCATTTTAAAGTGGCTCACCCTCAGCCAGACATAATTCTAATACTTAAGACTGTCTTGCTCTTTAATATTTGAATGCTATGATGGTGATGTCAAGTGAGAACACAGAGAAGCGCACTATGAGAACCACTTTGTGACTACCTACACAAGAGCACCAGGAGGTTGCAATTTGCTTGAATGAGACCAATCAGAATTGAAATGGTCTTTGTCACCGAAACACAATTAAATTGCACAATTAAAGAAGATCAAAAAAAACTGCAGCCAGTATTTTTTTCCACATTTGACTGACTTTGAAATGAAATGAAGGCCAGGACACAAACAGAAGGGAACAAAATGCCTAATATGAAACCTCGTGAGACGATTGGAAAACCCGAAGAATGGCTTTAGGAGTTTATTTGAATGTTTGAGGCTTCTGGCTCAGAATGAAGTCATGTCTCCAGTGGGTACAATGTGTTTTACAGGAGTTCTTTCTTTATGAGTGGTCATGATGAAGTACATTTCTGCATTATTCCTATTCACGAAATATGAAATGGGACAAAAGTAGTGGCTCTACAGAAGACTTTCTTTCCATTTTCCATCTCTGTGAAAGAAGGGCTGTGCTGAAATGGCCTTGACCAAGAACTTACAGGTATGCAAATTAGCAGAGTACACTGCACTGCTGTATACAGCGCTGTGCAAAGAGTCACCCCTTACCCTTCTTTTATTTTTAATATAGTCTTGAGGAACTGTTCTTTAAGCTTCCCGAAGGACGCTCTCATTTTCAGGCCCATTCCTGAACTCTGACCAGTTTTTGTCGAAGTGACGGACGTATGAATCATCCAAGCCTACCAAAGAGTCCTGAACTAGTGAAAAAGGGCTGGTGATCAGTATACTAGTGGTGCTGAATTCTGAGTACTTGGAACTCCTCCATCTAGGCACCTTGTATCTTTAGGCACTTTGCCTTTGCCAACCGTTGCAGTCCCAACCCCATTGAAAAGTACATCTAATAAAAAAGGAATTAAAACCTTCAACCCGCCTCAGCCAGCCCACCCATAGTCTCAGCCTCAAACGTCACGCCCACAGAATGTTAGCTAAACGTCTGATGCATGGTACACTTAACTAGAAACACTTCAGGAATGTCGAAGTCGTCATCTGATTGGT